>DF240810.1:46978-100553 GCA_000507305.1 Breviolum minutum Mf 1.05b.01
CATCATCATCATCATCATCATCATCATCATCATCATCATCATCATCATCATCATCATCATCAATATCATCATCATCATCATCATCATCATCATCATCATCATCATCATCATCATCATCATCATCATCATCATCATCGTCATCATCATCGTCATCATCAATATCATCAGAAGCACATGACAAGCAGAAAAAGTGGCCAAAACTGCGGGGGCGGTATTCCTGGCGTGAGTAAAAACCAGGCTTTAGTTTTGTTTTTCAACACTCTTTCCGGGTTTCCAATTAGATTCAAAGGTTGCTTCGTTGTTTTGGTGAAAAGGCAACCTCCAACTTTCACCGAAGAAGCATGGGAGATCTTATCGAAATTCCTGGGGACCACCAGTCCACTGGTGACCACAGGTGTTTGTGAACTACTCCAACTGCGCAGACATGATTGTCCTGCTGTCTGGATGCGCATTGAAACTAGCTTTCAAACAGTTAGTCATTGAGGCTTTGTTGTTTGACAGATTTGTTTGGTGCAAGGGGAAGACACATGTGAAGTTTCCAGAAGCAAAAGCTAGTGCCTTTTTGGAAAATTGAAAACTGCAAAGTCAGATAGGATTTTCATCATGAAATGAGCAGTCTAAGGCTTTTCCGCATTTCAACATTTCATTTCGATTTTGATGAAATATCCCATTTTGACACAAAAAATGCCCCCAATTTGTGGGGATTTTAGCTTTTCTTATCCCCGGAATTTATCGAACCAAGGAATTTTGGTTTGCAGATTGCTTTCTTGCTGACCATCGGATATGACATGTTGGAAAACAAGTACACAGATGAGAAGGCAGAAAAAAGAACCCTACGGAGACGGGTCACGTGATTTTGCAGCGTTGAAATCAATGTATTGTTTGTGGATGTGTTGATATGAAATTGTATTTCGAAGTCGCCATTGGCAGATATTGTTCTGCTACTCTGGCTACACAATCATTAAAAAGAAATAGATAGTGAAGTCCACACTCCTTTCAAATGCAACATAGCGGAAAGGGCCGAAACCGCCTAGCTTTAATGTGTGAGTAGGAGGAAACCCAGCTAGTGAAAGCAGACAAGCTATTTTTTTTTCCGACTGTGGGGTCTTGATTTTTGAGTGTGTGCCTCGTGCCGCGTCGCGTTGCGTCGCGTTGCGTCGGGCTGCGGGCGTCGTACAACAAAGTCAAGATCACATCTCAGCCAAGTAAGAAAAAATGAATCAAATGTCATTCCATTGTCTGAATACACGCTGATGGTACGCATGTTTTAAAAACAATGCCAACTTTGTTGTGCAATATTGGGGTAAGACATTTATTGAAGACGCTGACACAAGAACACGTCCATCATCCTCATTGACTTTGTTGTGTGATACAATATATTTGGTTTAGTTCTTTATGTGATCACATTGTTTGCCTATCTTATATATGCCGCGCCGTCGGAAACTGCCTGTCATGTGAGTTGCATTTGCAGGTCAAGGAGATGCTACAATGGCGTGTGGAAAAAGGCCGTGGGGACCATGGTTTTCTCTTCAAGAAAAACATCCCTGAAATGTGTGCGAAGGGGGTTTGGAACTATTTTTTTTTGAGGTTTTCCCAGTTCACTTGTATTTGGTACTTCTTCTATCCCGAACTGGCACTTGATCCCAAAGTATTTGCATCCTCCCAGGGTCCCAAAAAAAAGAGGCTTGTTTCACGCCCCGCTGGCAGGTCACCTTGCGGACAACTTTGACTCGGGGCAAGGTCTCACTTTGCTCGCAAAACTCTGTTCTCGGGATGAGTGGACTTTTGAGCAAGACGAATACGATTTGATGCGTCTTGGCCAAAAAGGTGACCCGTAAAAAAGGCCGTTAACAGGTTTTTTTACTGATCGAAAAGGTCCGAGTCCAACTGACTAATCTAAGCAGACATGGATTTTTTTGACACCAAGGTATGACTACCTCTACAAACCGATTCCAGGTGACCGGTGGATTTAGGGAAGCTAGTGATGCCGGCAGCAGCAAACTTTGGGTGATGCAACATACTCACTTTTTGGTATCCATCATGAATCACAACTGTAAAAACATTATTGTTCCATGGGTTCATCGAAAAGCAAGAGCATCATACCATGTACACACATACACTTAGATTGCTTAGATTCACATAAAGCCTTTGTTGGTATCATCTCGCATCAGAAATGGCCAACGTTCGGGAAAAAAAATATCATGGAACAACATAGGGTCTGACCTGCAAATGTTTCTGTTTTGACACCCAGCAACCTGAGCATGGGTGTTTCCGGAACGTGAACATGAACATGAAACGAAATATCAGAGAAGATATATACATGAACATAATACGAATGGTATCTATGACATACTGTATATATGTACATATGCAAATACATATACAATATACATATACATATACATGTACATGTACTCGGGTAAATCAAGTTCCATTATTTGAATGTATTTGATGTACAGAGTCTATTTCAATTTGCGAAGACGGATGATCTTATTCATGAGGAAATTGGCACAATTCTAGTTTCTACAGGCTTGAGGATGATTCTTGTTTTCAGTGATGATTGACACACAACGAGCAGGAAGGAACCTGGGTGAGATTGTGAAGATTCAGAAGACCAATTGCTGCCTCCCCCGAAATCCCAAGTGAACCAGTGGACTCAACAATGTATAGCAAATGACTTCATTCCTACAAGTGTGCAAAAACTGTTGTTCACCCACAAAATAGATCTTGAAGCGAATATGTCATGTCCTTCTGTCTTTCTCTTCCTTTTTTTTCCAGCCTTCAAGACGTGAAATTGAAGATTGTATCCATATCCACCATGTATGACATCTGCCTTGAACATGCACATTGAACACTTATCGGTGGAGTGGGTATTTCTCCTACCTTTCCAAGTTTGATACTCTGATATAAAGCTGCCACCAGCTGCACCAGATTTTTGTCCGGTTTTATGGCCTTTTCGCTGCCAGGCTTTGTTTTAAGCATATTGGCCATTATCATTTGGGTGTCTTGGTCAATTTGGTCTCGGGATCGCGTTCGCTTGGTTTGAAACTCACAGGGAAACTTTCGGGACTTCGCCAGACCCGTTTTGACACCATGGAATCCTTGAAACTTGGTTCATTGCCCTGAAGCAAGTAGGGGGGACGAAGTAAACCACAGAGCTGCCTATTCTGATTGTGACCACAAAGCTGCCAGAGAATGGAGACAGCCCATCAAGTCCTTCTTTCCATTGATTTTTTGCGCAGAGCTTTGAGTTCTTGTGAGTTTAAGCGAATCTCAACAAGAACAAAAAGTTCTCAGGATATGCGGATAGGAGTGGGTGACCCGTGACCTCTTGTTGCCTTTGTTGTTTGGTGATTTTTTGGCGTTTTTTTTTCCCAATTTTTCTGGGGAACAAAAACCCAATTTGGGCATCAGGTCTTGACCATCATGCGCGAGTACCGCCGCTGTTTTGAACAGGCCTTGGCAGTGATACACTTGCCACCTGCGCGCCGTGGAATCATGGCAGAAAAGAGGAAAATTTGAAGCATATGACGTATGGATGGATGTATGTAATGTAATGTAACGTAAATGTAAATGTAAATGTAAATTTAGACATAAATGTAAATGTAAACGTAATGTACGTTGTATGTATGTATGTATGCATTCATTCACCCCACTCTGAAGTTAGTTTCTTTTCTTTGTATGCATTGCGGATTTGTGTGCTTCCTTCGTGCCTTTTGGATTTGGGCAACCGATACAATTGTGTTCATCACCGATTTGACAGAAGTTAACGTCGGGATGGCCGCCAAGTTAAATCTCAAGCTGCAAGAGTGAAAACTGCTTCCAATGGGCTACTCATCCCCCGCAATCTGGCCTTTGGTTCTCTGGGAGCAGTTGGTTTTGCTGAGTAGTTTGGGAGTCACCCTGTACCTCCAGCAAGTCGACTGTGCGGCACTGCGAGACTTGTTTCGAACTTCATTTGGGCCGGGTGTGAGGGCTGGGCTGCAAGCAGGATCAACCAAAATCATCAGGTGGGGCCGGTGGCGATTGGCGCACGACAGGCAGGAAGGAAGTCAAAAAGCCAAAGACCAATAGCCTGTCAGGTAAGCTTGTTAGTGTGGTTTTCGGGCTAGTAGGCCTAGCGCCGTTTGTTGCAACCCTGTGCTGCTGGCTGGGGTCGCTGCAAGGAGCAAGGACCAGTCTTGGTCGCTAGTCTGGTGGGGAGGCAGCGTGAGCTAGCTGGCGGCGCTTCGCCTGAAGAGACGTGGCTTTGGTCAATAGGTTTGCTGCGAGTTGAGTACGATGTTGGCCTGGCTCGACTTTGGCATGAACACATTTCCAACGATGAGTATGTGGTAGTGTAGACCCTGACATGTGGAACTCAATGAGGCATCTGAGAATTCGTGTTCGAAGTGCAGCAGGACAAGTGGTGGCTGGAGTTGTCGCAGCCCAGATTGTGGGTTGCCAGCCTGGAATGCGGCTGAGTGGGCGGCCCTGAGAATGCACCGAGCTGGCGCGAGCGTCCCAGGCTCGTGGGGTCAACCTCCGAACATCCTGCTGGAATTGTCAAGCGGTTTGCTGCAGAGGCTGGAGAAGGGCAAAAGTTTGGAGAAGAAGTGAAAGAGAAGACCCTGCGACATTTTTGCAGAAGCCCAGCAATTGAGACATCAAGTACTTGGCGCGCCATGAGAGGGTAAGGTGGATGGTGACGTGGAAAGGCAAAAAAGGAGAGGGAGAAGGCAAGGGCCAGGGTCCCAAAGCAACATCCAGCATGGTCAACAAGGCAGAGTGCTTGGAGGCTGGAGTTGGCGCAAAATTTCTGAAGCCTACACAATATCAGCAGCTTCGTGTGCAAGATGTGGTGAAGCCAGTTCGAAGATGAGGTAAATTGCTATGCCGGCAAAGCCTTCTTTTGGCTGCTATACAACGAAAACGGGAGAGCCTAATTAAAGACAAATGGAAGCCGACAAACAAGGTGGATTTCTTCAATGGCATTCCAAACACACAGTATTCAACAACCTGACAGGTAATGGGCTTACGTTTCAATAGGGCAAGTACAGGAGGCATACACCTCTGAGCGAAGCCTGGGTAAAATGAATGACATGGAGTGCTTAAAAAGCCAGCAATCACATTGACGTTTTGAATCCAACCAAGAGCCAACCCTTGCGCAGCATTAAGATTCTTGCTGGATGTTTTCATTATTTTCAGGTCGCTACTATTGCTGAAAAAATCAAAACACCTCATGATTGAGCGACGTTCCAGTTGGCATACTAGATTGGGCGGCCAATGTTTCCTCGCACTTGAACAGCATCATGAAGGCGGACTGTGGCCTGAAAAAGTGGGCTGGCGTCAATTAGTGTGTCACCACGCAGATTTGACAGAAGTTAACGTTGGGGTGGCGCCAATGTAAATCTCAAGCTGCGCCACACCCACCCACCATCAGCTTGAGGGGAAGTTCTCTCATGCATGCTTGATGTGGAATGACATCAACTTTTCATCTGGAGTCATGTTGGTAATCCACTTTGATTGTCATGGTTTTCCTCATCACATTCTTATTTTGCACTTGCTTTTTCTTATTTTGACCTTGGTCTTTCAAAAAGAAGTAAAAAATACATTGGTAATCCACTCTGATCATGATTTTCCCCTGCACATTCTTATTTTGAACTTGTTCTTTCTTATTTTGAACTAGGTTTTTCAAAAGATGCAAAAAACAAAGTGGGTACACCACTCTGATTATCCTGATTTTCCCCATCACAATCTTATTTTGAACTTGGAACTTGTTTCTTCTTATTTTGAACTTGGTTTTCCAAAAAAAACCATTGATTTTCCTTCGTGTTCTTTTTTTTTTTTCAAAAAACCCTACTGACTGTCTACTGGTTCTGACCTAACCCCCTAAACTGCACAAATGAATTTTCGCATGCCCTGAAACATGCGGTCGTGTCACACGAGACGCTAGCTGATCATGTATCCTTGACAGGTCCGGCAGACATGACATCAGGGCGATTTGAAGTGTTTTTTTTCTTTTCTGTTTTGCTGTGTGTTAACGTTCTTTTACGCAAAGTTTGCATGAAACGACCGAGGAAAGGAACTTGAAGAGAATGTGGAGGATGGAACAATGAAGATTGTGGGTCTACATCCCGCAAAGAAGGGAATCGTATTGAATCTTGGGAAAATTCTGTTGAATTCAAGGGGTGGAGGGTTTACATTGTTTACTATATTTTTGTTATTTTGCATTGTCGTTTTGTCATTGAATTGCCAATCTTTGCCCGCACCATCGCCATCACCGCATCACCAAACTTACGTCATCACATCTTGGAATCTGACCATTGCAACGGGGTTTGTTTCCATCACAATCACTGATCTCATGGCTTGTGAAGGTACAGTATATAAATATATATTGTCCACCATCCGGATGAGGAGTCTGCAAAGAAAGTGCCCCATGGATGTAAATACATACTGCTACCACAGCCGGGTTGAAACCTCGTACTACTATTACTATCACCGCTTGTGTATGGTTTGTTTCTGTTCTTTTGTTTAGGTGGGGATATCTCGAAACAAAGTAAATTAACTCTCTCTTCACCGATTCATTTCTCAATTTCAACCCATGAGGGTTCATTTGCTATGGACAACGAATATCCACAGCTGTACCTTTTTCCTGGGATGACCCAGCCAGTACCGCTCCCCATTTTTCGCAGCAATCGAAAGTATTTGGTTGATGGCCATGGTGACCGTGCTAACGGCCGCAATACCGAAGTTGTTTTCTATCTTCAAGATGACTCAATGGTACCGCCAGGCCACTGATTTCCCCCCATGGTTTTTTTGGAATTACCAAACTCAGGATTTGCTTAAGCCTCTTCCGCATGGGTGTGATGTTTGTGCTTGGTGTGCCTCGGTGATGGGGCAGGGCTGGAATAGATGAGAAGATCAGCTTGCAGACGGAAGTTTCCTCGCATGTGTTGACAAAGAGATGTTAAAAACAAACACATGGAACATCGACATTCAAGACGAACGTCAAATGCTTCTACACATGGAAGGTTTAACTTGGTGCCCGGTGCCGGGTTTGCGAGTAAACCAGAGTTTTGCGGCTTTGCAAGTCAGCGCGAGTTACTGAGTTGGTACAAACCGAACAGAAATTGGGCGAGGATTCGTCCACGACTTAAGGTCATCGGATGTGCATTCTTGGCACAGACCGACGGTTTGAACGACCTCATTTTGAATGCAGTCGTTGCTCGACAAGGATTTTTTGGTTGGAGTTTCCCGTTGGCCTTGCTAAACCTTCACCAAACATTTTCACAGCACATGTGGAATCATGTAGTCTCAGTTCAGCCAGGGTTTTCCATTGTATGGTGTGTGAGGGTTCGCAGATTTTGATTCGTTTTGCGTTTTGGGGGGGCTGTCCGGCAGGGTGCCGTCCGAGGCATCGTCTGATGTGTAAATGAGTGAGGGTTCACAGATTTTGATTTGTTTTCATCGTGGCTGTCCGGGAGGGTGTCGTCCGTGACGTGTAAATGGGAGGAGGTTCTTAGATTTTGATTTGTTTTGGATCGTTTTCGGGGGGGGGGGCTGTCGGGCAGGGTGTCGTCGGAGGTGTCGTCTAATGTGTGTATGGGTTCGCAATTTTTTTTATTTGTTTTGGGTGGGGTTTAGCACCCAGATTCGTAAAGGAGTGTTAAATCAACCTCTTGGCATACAACCCACAGTCTTTCGTTTCAGTTACGTTTTCATTCGCCGTTTGCCTCGACACCCATGAAATTCCTCATTCATATTCTTATTTGTGTTTTAAATACAATATTTGTATCTATGTTTGTATCTTACTTCTGAATATCTATATATACGTATTAGAAAATTAAATTTGTACATTTTGAATCGGTTAAACCAACTGCGGAAATGGCTGACACCTTCCATGCTATTTGGGGTCTATGCTGGTGTAATGTTTTGTCGAATATATGTTTTAGATGTTGAGAGCCAGAACGTCCAGGGCGTGTTTTTTTTGCCGGAATTCCAGGGCACTAGTCCACTAGTCACTATAGACAGTGGGAATGTCAGCATTTTTCAAGGGGGTCCACTTTGCAAGTCTCATGATGCGATGCTGCGATGCAAAAAAGCACTTGCCCAGGCTTTGGCCTTCGTGATGGATGTGGATGAACTAGTAGCTGATGTAATCCTGACGGAAAGGTTGCGCTCCACTCTCGGAAAGTTGGAGCCTTTGTCGTGTGGCAAGATCTTGAGGAGAGAGGTGAAGTGCGTTCCTGCGAAGGACCGCTCGTGGGAAGTGCTCGTGGGCATCTCGGGGACGATTTTTTTGCTGCTGTTCTAGAGAAATGGGTGCCTCTCGCAGATATGCTGCATTTCCACGTTCGAAGGAACTATACTATATATAGCCTGTCTTCCAGATCCCCCGATGGCATTAAGAGGTGTGAGTCGTCATTGAAAGCAGCCCCTTCCTTTCGACCAGAAATCTTTTCGGGACTTCCAGATCCGCTGAAACATCACTGACTCAGATCCCCCCAATATGCGTCCAGGATATGCTGCGCTATATCCTTACTGCAGGCCTTCGTTTGGTGTGCTCAAACGCCCCACTTTCCTCACTCGAGGATTTGTTTCCAAGACCTCACTCCAGTCGTTTGGTCAAATTTCATCTCTACCAGCTGTTAAATGACGGGCCGTCAATCAGCGTTTGGGATTTCGGGAGACCCCGTGGACCCAGACCCACAAAAACGACCCGCGCAGGTCTCATTATCTTTTCAATCTACTACTGGCTTCTGTCACTAAGCTCAAGTCAGAGAGAGATACAGAAACAACTGAGCGGCTGAATGAGAAAGGATGCGGCTTTTCATGGGATTTCAGAGAAGAGAACACTGAAAAATCCATTTCAGAATCCAACAGCCTAAGGCGACTCCTAAGCAGATTATTGTGACCAAACAATCTGAGCTGGTTTGTTTTGTCAACTGCCATGAATTGATTGGAGCAATGATGACTTACACAAACGAAACACCCCGTCAAAAATCATGAACTACCCCCTTTAATGAGGAATGAACAAAGACCAAAGTCGCAAGTCTTCCAACAAAAAGCACCCACTGCCCCTGGCTCTGAAAACCGAGTCCGTTTTACTTGAGCATCAACTCCGCTGCCTTGGCATTGTGTGGCGGCTACCAGGAACCCAAAAACGGTGGGTTTTTTTATGTTGAAAAAACACCAACTCGCAGTTTCCATATCAAAAAAGCTACCCAGGATAGAGCCAATGAGGTATCCATTCGAAAACTTTTTGGATCTAAAGGGTGGTCTTGGCCACCAATTGCCATGGCTCAATCTCGGGTTTGCGTTGTGCCGGCATTGCGTGTAGCACTTTTGCGGGCGCCACCGAATACCTTTATTGAAGACACATTTATGTGGTAAAGACACTTTTCCCTCCCGAAGACGCTTTTCCTGCAGCCCAATTTCCCCCGCCTTGAAAACAGGGGCTGCAATTGGCGGTGCCGGTGCCGGTTTGCCAATTCCCACAAATGCCGGTCGGCGTGCCCCTTGGAGAGTGAGATCTACAAGAAGAGTTTGATGAACAAAAAGGCTTTGAGAAAATACGTGACGCTATTAAAAGAGTGCGCCATGTGCAAAAATACGTTGCTTGAAAAGAACATGTTGTTTAAAGGAGAAAGATGATTCGGCTTTTCATAGAAGAAGAAGACCTGGATTAGAAAGAAGAGGTCGATGAAGGTGTAAAGAAGAAGATCCTACGAGTAAAGAATCCTATGAGCAAAGAAGAAGAACACTTTCTGTAAAGAAACACGCGTTGCTGAGAACAAGGCTTTTGATTTAAAAAATCAACTAACGAAGAGACTGTGATTTTAAAACGGAGATTGTAATGCAAAAAGGATATGTCGAGTGAAGCAAAAACAAATGAGTAAAGAACACCTTGGTGAAAGAGAACAACTTTTCATTATGATCCTTGAAGAAGAGCCAGTTTTTTGGAAAACCAAGCAGTGCTGAATAAAGTAATTTAAATTCAACAAAGTCCTCAATTTTACAAAATACCTTACCTCAAACAAGGATGCCCTTCCGAAACGAGTATTGTGCTTAAACGGAATGTGTTGATTAGAAGAGCTGTGATTGAAAGAGGGGACTATGATCAAACATGATTGGCAGGTTTGGAAAATTATATATGTTGATCATTTTGAACGGAAGACTCAAAAATAGTTTTATTCAAGAAGGTCTTGATTTCAATAAAACTTCAAGTCAAGCAGGAGAAGGTGTTGGCAAAACAAGGTCAAAAACAACAATAAAACTCTGTTTGAAAAAACGACCTTGTCTTAAGAGAAATCGATTTCAGAAAAGCAAAGATTCAAAAAGAGGACATTTCGTTAAAGATTGAATGTTCACTTGCTAAAAAGACTCCCATTAAAACGGGAGGCTGTGATGTAAAAGTAGTTTGTTGATTTCAGAAGGAGGCGGTGATCAATATGTGATTTGGAAAAGACATTCCAATAGACGTTCCTGGCGGGTTGTGTTGGAAGTACTATGGATTCGGCTGTGTCCGTTCAGTCAGCGCACGACCAAGACAACGTTGAACGTGCTGGAAATCACGAAGCATGTCAAAAATACCAGTCATACGAATCATACCAATCCAACAATGCAAGGCCAATCACGAATTCAGGTGCAATCATTTCCAATCTACCAAGGAAGCATAGGAACGGGCTGGTTCCTTTGTATTGGAAATGCGAATATGTTGAAATTGTAGGCAAGTGTTCCTATATTTGGACACGCTGTCAATGGCCTTCCATAGGTTCGCTGTAGGACATACCTGAATATACAAATGTACCTATGTGTACGGGAACGCATGCCCCCACAGCTGCGTCCAAGTGTCCTGTGGATTCGGCATGGGCTCTAGGCCTTTTCAGTTTGTAGGGATGACACTAGATAAAGGCAGCTTGATATAAAGGATCCAAGAGACAATGTTTTGGAGCAGGTAACGGTGGAGCCAGTACTGGCCAACTATGCGCATCAGGCAAAAATGTGGTGGCGCCTCCAAAACGTGGCGTCCAATGTGGAAATGTGTCTTCAAAAAAGGAATTCAGTGGCTGGCGCAAAAGTGCTACCCCTGCGTGGGCGTAATGCCATCTTTGAATTTTGGGTGTCCAGTGATCCATTTTGGACCAACTTTGGGCGTTCAATTTCAGGATTTTTTTGTTGGTGTGGTGGTCCATGTTCGATCAATTTTGGGCGTTCGGCGGTACATTTTGGATTAATTTTGGGTGGTGCATTCGGCGATCCATTTTGCATCAATTTTCGGCGTGCGCCAGCTCAATTATGGGCGTGTGGTGATCCATTTTGGCATCCATTTCGGGCGTCCGGGCGGTTGGTTGAGGGGGTCCATTTTGGATCAATTCTGGGCGCTAAATTTTGGAATAATTTTTAGGCGTCCAGCTGACCTTTGTGGTGCTTTTGCTGGATTGGAACACTGCGATGAAAACATGCTGACAAGGGTAAATAGAGCAATGGCATTTGAATTATGACCGCTATCTCCTCATCTAACAGGTCGTGTGACCAGATAAGTTTTTTTTGGGACACACATGAATTTTTGTTTGCGGAGGGTGCACCTGTCAACTTAGCTTCACAGCATCCACTGCCATGTGGGTGCTGTTGTTTCCTGATCTTGTTTCAGGTTGCTTCAAGATCTTTTCCTCGATAGTGTGAGGATTTCGTATCACTTGGTGGTAACATGGCAGCCCTACCTGACAATAACCCCCCTTTTTTCTGCCAGGACTTCACCTACAGTGGAGGTAAATCTCCTACTGATGCCACGATCATCTTTTCACCAACGACCTTTGAGGGCGATGCCTACGTAAGTTCTTGTGCCGTGGCGATGGTGGGACCTTAACTTCTCCCACAACATACCGGTGTTTTTGTATTCGCAAATCGAAGCTAGATTCAGGTGACTGAAAGTGACACTTTTTGAATCAAACCTGAGATTCTTCTAATACGAACTCCCTCACAAGTCAGGATGCCCCAGCTCCGATAATTCGCCCAAGAGATTCGCAATGGATCCTAGGATCGTGACCCGCAAAACTGAGGTGGATCGGATACCTATGACGCGTACTTGAAAAAGTACTATAACGCAAAACTTGGTGCAGCTTGGTTTTGTTTTGAGCAATGTTTAATGTTTAATTGTAGTTGGTGTGTGAAGCAAAAACCTTGAATATTGCACTAAAGCTTTTGGTGTATACATCATGGCCAAGTTTCTACTTGGTGGTCAAGGGCCCTGTAAGGATGGGCATGCACTGCCTCTAAATTTGGAGGAGTGACAAGTGACATTCCAGAAAGATTTGCAAAATATCCGGTGCATTTGAAGCAGTATACAACATGAAGCGAACAGAAAGCCGACAGAAGGAGTTGTTAACGATTTGAAACATCGAATATATATGAATATATGTATGAATATATGTATGAATATATGTAGCACACGACAGGCAACACTCCCCCCCCCAAAAAAAATAGACATATTTCACCAGTAATGCTTGGCTTCAGAATCTGACATGCTCAGCAAAGAAAGGGGCATATTGTTTTTCACGCATGGCGTGACGTGTTTGTGCTGACCTAGAACCAGAACCAGAGCGCAGCAGCGACAGACTACAACACATACAGGCACCGTAGGGAAGGTTGAAGAGCCAAAGATGCTCAACCAGTCCCATTTGAAGGTTCCGAAAATAGGTAGATGTCTCAAGTGATTCCATTGGACGTAGTTTATTCCACTTGTCATTTGTTCCACGTTAGGCTCTGGATCACCAGTGTTAGTCTCCATGAAGAGGCACTTCTTCAGCTTCCAAACGAACTGAATTCCAATTTTGGAAGGCAGACAGAGGTATTGGAGTTTGCATTCAGCAAACAAATGAGCACTTGTGGTCCCGGTCAAATCCTACAAGTTTCTCGGAGTTTGAGTCGTCGAAAAAGATTTTTCGAGTTTTTGGGCAGTTGAAGGTAAGCAATGGCAGTTTGATTCACCTTTTGGAAACGGTTGGGTTTCCAGGTGTTTGGTATTTCCTACGTTTCTTTTCTGTCGGATTTTCAGGGTCCTGATGGCCATGTGGCGCTGAGGTTGCGACCGAAACTTCATCTGCTGCTTGGAGCACCAAAAAGGGGGAGACTTTGAACCACGGGTTTTGGGATTTTTAGAGACAAAACCCATGGGAACCCACGTGAAACCTTCATTTTTAGGGGTTATTTCACCCGTATGTTAGGGGGTTTTAAAACCTTCATTTTTCCATGGGTTGTTGGGGGTCCCCCCGGGAACATGGTGAGATTCATTTGCATTGAGGGCGGCCTCTGTAAGAAGCCCATTTTGACTGGGATGAAATGGCTCGAATGAAGAGCGCTGTCTTGGGCATTCCGTGGGCCCCCCGAAACCTACATTTTGTTGAGGTTTTTTATGGGAAATAACCTTGATTTTTAGGTGGCTAAAACCTGTATTTTTCATGGTTTTGGGGGCTCATGGTCGATATCGGTGTGCTGCTGTGCAAAGTAGCTGATTTTCATCGCATCCAAAAAGATCGTCTCCGATCGTCTCCGGCTTAGGAAAGAACGTGCACGGACATACCAGATATATTGAAGCGACAGTTGCAAGGTGCGACAGCAGGCTCCACGAAAGTTACTCCGACTCTCAGCAAAAAGTCGGCAACGAAGGATCTCATTTTGCCCCCCTTTTTTCCAGCCTTCCCAGACTATTCTGGGATGTATGAAGGCATCAACTGCTCTAGGCAATGTTTGCATGAGAGTTTGGGTTCACAAGTTGTCTTTCAAGTCTTCTGGTTAAGAGGGCCATTTTTCTTCAATATAAAGCTTCCAAGTTTACCACTTTGGGCCGTGGAGATGTGGGTGCAAGTTACCCCAAAATGGTCTGGGGGTCGAAACCGAACGCGAAGTTCACAAAACGTGACAGGTGTGGCATCTGGGAGAGATTCGAAACCGAACGTGTGGGGGAGGTCTTTTTTTCATCTTTGTTTCAATGTTTTTTGGAGCACGCTGCGCATCTGATGTCTTGGCAGAGCTTTCTTTGTGGCAGGGGCAGCATTGGGCAAGCTTTGGACTGCTGGGTTGGGCTCTCGCTCTTTTCTTTTGGTGTTATTGTGATGGCGTGCTAAGTGCGTTTTGGCTTTATTCTTTGCATTGCACGCGAAACGCGCCCTTGTGAGCGTGCCCATGACGCTGTGTTTTCACGCGTGACAGAAAACTTGACCAACGTCGCCATTTTGGACAAAGGGCATGCTGCGGTCCCTTTTTGGGCGCCTACCAGCCTTGGGCGGCCAAAAAAGGGTCGCCAAGACGAGCTGTCACGGGACCCATAAAAGGGTCGCCAGGGCCGCGACAAAGGCTCGGGAGGGACGACAGCGACCATTTTTCGGAGTTCTACACCGAGGCAGCACTACTCAAGCTTGTCCCTCACAACGGAAAGTATGCTTGTGTTTGAAATGGACATGGGTTTTCGCATTATGTTTGAAAAACCGCCCTCCAGACCCCAAACCAAAGCAGGCCCCCAGTCCCGTCCCTAAACCCCAGCCCCCCCGTAGTGAAACTTCAGGGTTGAAATCATGTCACATGAATCTTCATGTCAAAGAAAGCTTATCGCACGTGTGCCAAATGCTGTTCCTGGCAGCGGACAGTATGCCCATGTTTGAAAATGCCCCGCGGCTTCTCCCAGTGTGTTTGAAAATGACTCACTTGTGTTTGGAAATGACCCTCGGTTTCCAGGGGGCCAAAATGCTGGTCCTGCGTCTTTTTGGAGATGACCCATCCCCTTGCCCCAACTACAACCAGTGAAGCAACCAGGAAGAGTTTTCGACAAATTTTCAACGCCCAGGTATTTTGAGGCGGTAGTTTTCTGACATCATATGTCTGTTTAGCAGTGTTTTGAGTAGGGACTTCTTGAGTGGTCGTGGTTTCCTCTCAAGATTCAAATGCAACAGTTCTGGGTTTTAGCGGCCACTTGGCTCCTTTCATGGATTGATCGGAGGACTGAGTCCGGTGTTGCCCAGGTGTTTTGCAACTGTACCTGCGAGGTTCAACCAGTACATTGTGAAGTGAATTCCTGGAGTTTCGAGGCCCTCAAAGCCTGTCTTTGGGTTTTGTTTGGGCTGACAATTGGTTTGGGAAAGTTGACACTGGGCATTTTCTGGCTGTGGGAACAGTTGCTAATCACCTTGCATAGCCGGACGCTGTCCGATTCCGATCCATCTGCTGTGTCCCAACCGATCAGGGCAATATCCGGAGGTGTCCGTAGAGGCCCACAACCTGCTCCTGACCGGTTGGGTGCTGCCCCACACGAACCTAATCGTGGCAGAGCTTTGGAACAGTTGGCGTTGATCAGACAGAGGAGAGAGGGAGTAGCTGCAGGTAATTGACAATGAGCCTTGAACAGGGCTCACGTGTTTTTGTGGCTTACGATCTTCCAGGCCCCCAACTTTTTCATGAGAGACTGGTGTTAGCTCCTTGTGCTTGCCAGCGTGGCTGGCACGTGGTTTTGACGCCAGATGGTGACATATATGAAGAGTTGTTGAGTTTGAAGAACTCTGATCTGGCAGCATTTCATTTGGCACCTCCTGGAGAAGATTCCTTGCCGTATGGGGTCACACATGCCAACTCATACAGATTTTTGCGAAGACCTCCTGCGGATCAGATGGCCCAGTTGCTTAGAGATGCCAGGCATGCAGCTGCTGCCTTTCTGCTTCCTCCTGCGGCGGGTGCTGCAGTTGCCGTACCAGCCGCAGCGCCGGTTGCTCCTCAGCCGGCTCCTGTGGCAGGCGTTGACGAGAAGCGGGTGAGGATTGAGTCTGCAGGTGAAAATCTTCGTGGTGCTTTGGTGGAGTTGGATGGGTCCGAGGTCCTTCGAGGTGATGTCGGGTTGAAGCTGGTTGATGGTAAGTGGATTGCCATTCGACGTATGAAGCAGTCCGACATTGCTGATTTTTGTGGGGCTGAAGCCTCAGCCGATGCTCGCTTGTTGGGCATCAAGTTTCAAGGAATCAGGAGAGAAGAGAGATGTGTCAATTCCAAGACGGGGGGGTGCCAGGTCCCAGGACCTCAGCCTGGTGTGTCCGGTTTTTGAACCGCCGGAACGGCGGACCCATGGATCATCACAGGTGGTGGATGCACACTCATGGTGTGCAACGGAACATGAGACATTATCCAAGATCATTGACAAACTGGCCAAATTTGATGGACTGGACTTGTCGAACCTTGCAGGCGCAGAAGTCACTTTCAGGAGACTCCAGCTCATCGAGTACTTCTACTCCGAGAGGGGACCGGGAGGAGGCAAAGGCGCTGGCAAGAGTTCAAAGGATTCCAAAAAGGATGATGATGGAGCGTATAAGTTCGAGAGCACCATCTTCACAGGGAGTCACAAAGAGTTTGGAGATGTCATGGTTGCACCCGACCTTTTATCCTACGTTGCTAAGGAGGTTGAGCAAGAGGCTTCGGTCATGAAGCAGATCCGCAAAGCACGTGAGGAGCGTGCTGCTGCTGCAAAGTGACTTTGGTGGAAGAAAGCTGGGTGGCAATGGACAGGCCGGCCATTACTAGCCCGGCCATTACTAGGCCCCCAAGCCTCAGCTTCTTTGGTGGCCAAACAGTTTTTTCCTTTACCCCTTGCTTCTCACATTTTACAGGAGGAGCGGGGTGACAGTTTTGATTCACTCACTCGTTCTGCTTGCCGAAAACGCTTTGAAAAAGGCCATGTTCTTCAGTGGGCTGACGATGCAATTTCCTCTCTGAACTCGATGTATGGGGTTCAGAATTCGTGGCGGAGAAAACTGGATTTGAGAGACTGCGGGCCTCAGTGGCTCAACATTCCTCAGTTCGGCGAATTCTTTCAATGGTGAAGTCGATGGGAAAACCTCCGAGTGACATGACCAGCCAGGGAGCTCTTGATGAGCTTCGGGCAAAACTGGGTTATGATGGACAACCTTCTGCCTTAGCGCAACTGCAAGAAGATCTGGTCAGCCTTCCAGTGGCTGGGTCTCAGCCTGCCCCTTTGGAGAAGATCTTGAGGACGGTGCCTCTTTTCCATGCAGTCTGCTTAATAGTAAAGTGTTGCCGCAAGAGGCGGTGGACGGGCTGAAAGCTCAGTCATCGCTGAAGAAGCCATATTTTGATCCGCTCCTAAAACATAACCGTAGGGCCTACTCTTCTTTTATTAGGAAGTTGTTTGATTCTGGTGTCATTGAATTTTCAAAAACTTGCAGGGAACAGTGTGGTTTGTTTTGTGTTTGGAAGAAATCCGGTAAACAAAGATTAGGGTAGATGCCAGACTCACCAACTTATGGTTTAGCTCTCCCGCGCCTGTGCGACTTGCCACCGGCACTTCCTTTGGTGCCATTGAAGTTGATGACCACGGGCCGATTGAGTTAGCCGGTGTTGACATTTCAGACGCCTTCTACAACATTGAGCTGCCTGAGTCATTGCGGGACCTTTTTGGCCTCCTACCGCTTGAGGCTCGTGAAATTGGTAGGGGTCGTCTGGGACAAGTTGAAGTTGGTGACCATGAGAAAGTCTACCCGGTCTTCAGAGCAGTACCTATGGGCTGGACTCATGCCTTGTGGTTATGCCAATACCTCCATGAAGCCGTTGTCAACGACATAGTGGGTCTGGGTTCTTCTAACAGGTTTGTGGATGGATCTATTCCCCCCAACTTGGCACCATTGATTCACACCGAATATGTTGACAACTTTGTTGCACTTTCTCAATGTCATGGTTCGGCACAGTCAGCTGCAGAGGCTGTCTCTGCAGAGCTCCAACGAAGGGGCCTTCCGGTTCATGAAGTTGAGGCAGAGGACAAGTCAGAGGTTGTAGTGACACCTAAGAGGTTGCAAGAACTCTTGAAAAGAGGGCATTGCAGTGGACGACTTCTTGAAATCATCTTGGGCCACTTCACCTTTGTCGGCCTCCTTTAAATTTGCCGAGAATTCTTCAGTTGCTTTCAGGCCTGCTACGCCTTTTGCCGGAAGCACTACCATGAGGAGGTGGTGATGTGGCCGCAGGTGCGGCGTGAACTGTTTTGGGCTTCGAGTCTTCTTCCTTTAGTTAGACGTGATCTCGCAACTCCATGGTCTGCAAGAGTGTATGCCACTGATGCTTCATTTTGGGGCAGGGGAGTTGCAGCCGTGGACAAACCAGTTGATGAGGTCAAGAAAGTTGGTCAAGTGAATGATAGGTGGAAATTCAACAGATCTGAGGAGGGTGAAATCTTTTCGGTTGAAACTGGCATTCCTCTCCTTCGTGATGTGGAGACATTGAAGGTGAATGAGTCTGCTGTGCCTGCCGGCGTTGGTGGTCCACTCGCTGAGGCCAGAGGGCTCTCGACTGAACATGTTCCTCTGCGTTTTTTGGAGGGGGATTGGAAGAAGATTTCAAATGGTCCTTGGGGGAGACAAGAAGGGATTCCGACACTAGAAGGCAGAGCTATAGTATGGGTTATGCAACATCTTGCACGTAGTTCAGTCCAACATGGCAGAAAACATCTTATACTGACGGATTCAATGAGTTGCACATTAGCTCTTTCTAAGGGGCGTAGCTCTGTTAGTCCTATGAATAGGGTATGTCGTCAAGTTGGTGCCATACTGTTAGCAACAGGGATGCGAGTGTCGTGTCGTTGGATCCCTTCGGAAATGAATCCCGCTGATGGACCTTTCCATGCTGAAGAGGGCAAGCCGTTTTCAAAGCATGGCTGGCGAACCGAAGCTTTCAAGGGACTTGTCAGGGACCTCGATGGGAGAAGCCCTTCTCAGCCTTCAGGTGAAGAAGAAGCATCTGAAGAAGGACGAAAGGGAGAACATGAGAATCGAGCGAGAGCAGATGTTCAACTTCAGCCTGCAAGACATGGATGCAACCTCAGGCCCGACCTTCTTGAAGAGAAGGTCAGTGTCAGTAGCTCGGGAGGCCTCCTACAAGAAGGCATGGGAACTTTTCGAGATGGCCTTTCCGGCAGAGCACCTGCGCACTATGACATTGATGCGGTTGGATGTCAAGGCCACCACCCATGTGAACATGTTGTTTGGCGAGGGACACAACATCGCCGATGTGCACACCTTCCTATAGCATCAAGTTCACTCGGACAGATGTCAAGCAGATGAAGGACCTTCCTCGTGCTTGCAGTGCAGCTCGAGGTTTTCAAAACTTGGCCCCTTCTCAAGGCAGAGTTCCTCTGCCCTTCCCGTGCTTTGCCGTTCAGTACTTGGTGAATGCAGGGGTTCCTATGGTGGGTCTTTGGTTGCTTCTGACTTGGGCAGTGTGTGCCCGTCCAGGGCAGTGTCTGAAGCTCCTATGGAAACACCTGCTTCCTCCAAATCCTTTGCAAGACCAGTGGACAGTGATTCTGAGTGGAAGCGATGCTCTCGGACGTGCTCGGCCATCAAAAGTGGGAGAGGTCGACGAAGCCTTGATGATCGATCAACCATATCTGCAATGGCTGGCTCCAGTTCTCAAGAAGAAACAAAGAGATCAAAAGATGACCGACCACATCTTCCGTTTCGACATGACAGAGGGCTCAAATTTAAGTGGTTCAACAAGGCAGTGTCAGCGCTCAAGCTGACGCCCGTGGGGATCACATGCTCATATCAGATCCGTCACGGAAGTGCAAGCACCGATCAACTCCAACAGCTTCGGTCGCTTCAAGAAACCATGAAAAGAGGCAGATGGAAAAGCATGTCGTCGGTGCGCCGTTATGTCAACGGCGGTCGTCTTGGAGAGATTTTCGAGCTCCTGACAAAAGACCAGCAAAACGATTGCATCCAAGCCGAGAAATCGATTTCAAAGATTTGGGGCAATGTGTCCAACAACAGCCGGACACGCCCATAGCCCTTGAGATCTTTTCAGGTTCAGGTCATTTCTCCAAGGCCCTTCGTAGACACTTTGGTGTCTTTGTGAATGTCATTGAATTAGACTATATTCATGGGCCACAGTTTGATCTCACCAAGAGGTCTTTTCAGCGATTTGTTTTGCGTCTTCTCCGAAAACGCCACATAGTGTTTGTTTGGCTAGGGACTCCTTGCAACACTTGGTCTAGAGCAAGAAGGGGTGGGGGTAATGGTCCTGCACCCATTCGTGACAGTAACCATTTGTGGGGATTACCTAACCTTTCTGAAAAAGACCAGTCAAAGATTGAAGTTGGTAATGCCCTTCTAAAATTTTCGGCTGCAGTGTTTCGCTTGTGTGTTTCCCTTAAGATCCCAGTCGTTTTAGAAAATCCGTTGACGTCCATGCTGTGGAAAACTCCCCCGGTCCAACACCTCCTCTCTCATAAACATGTGTTTCATGAATATACTGACTTTTGTCAGGAAAACAAACCATTTCGCAAACGCACTCAGTTCATGTTTGCTCACACCGACATCAGGCATTGCTGTCGCCATTGCACTGCCAAACGCGGTGTCTGCAGTAAGTCCGGGAAGCCTCACGTGCAACTCGTGCGATCCAAGGATGGAGTTTTTCTCGCTAAATGGGCTGAGCCATATCCCCATAGGCTATGTCAAAGATTAGCTTCTACAATTGCCTATTCGTGTTTTGCCCGTTTGACACATCCCTTGCATAAATATTTTATCGGTGACCAAGAAACATCCTTGGCATAAATTGACTGTGATGCCGCGATTTATTTTTGGATATAGTGGCTATGCCACCGTGTTCATTAATGGCGCGCGCATCTTTCACATAGATCGTGTCTGGCCACGGCAAAAATGGAGCGGATCATATGTCTGTCTAGCAGTGTTTTGAGTAGGGACTTCTTGAGTGGTCGTGGTTTCCTCTCAAGATTCACCCCCCCTGTCCCGGCCCATTTGTGGATATAGTGGCTATGCCACCGTGTTCATTAATGGCGCGCGCATCTTTCACATAGATCGTGTCTGGCCACGGAAAAAATGGAGCGGATCATTGACATGTGTTTTTTTCCCCCAACTTCTTTGCTTTGGATGATTCCTAGACACTTTTCGCAAAATCCGCCTGAAACCCAAGGAATTGCACTCGCTTTAGTCCATCCATGGGATGTGATGCTGCAGCAATAGCCCTGGGGGAAATTCCAACGCCTCTTGGTCATGTTTCGTTTTCGTCCTTTTTTTTTTTGCAAAAATCCCGTGGCACAAGATACCGCCAGCCGCATCTTGTGTAAATCTGCTGACGCCTTGCCTAGGAGTGAGCAGAGCTGTGTTTGGAGCAAGTTGTCTCAAGTGTGTGATGGAGACTTGGGGGGAACAAAAAATCTCAATTTGTTTGGTTGTGGAGACCATGGCAATTTCACCCAAACTAGCATTCCACAAGAAGAAACTGCTAGAGAATACTGGAATTTTTGGGATATATTTTTTTTGGTTGAGAAAAGCTCTTGGATGAGTTTTCGAGGGTTTGTCACTTTGGTCGCCATGGTGTGTTGATATGGTCAGGAACTCCTGAGTCATCTACTATCTATCAAGAAGCTTGTGGACTATCAGACAGTTTCGACTTGTTCGTGGTCTGCGACACATGGGAATTCGTGCCCCGATTTTCCAATGGAGAAAGGCTTTCAAAATCTCAACATGTTGAGCAACAGGATGCTATATCCTCGCTGTTGGGGATAATCAAAACCTGAGCTTATTTTGACTCACCCGGAAAACAGCAAACATTGCCACATTGCCGAAATCCGGGGTGAGGAACCCTGCCGGCTCTGATAAGATTCCAGATCCAAACCGGATGGTTTTGGGGGAGGGTTTGAGACCCAAGAGAGGGATATCAGTGATTTTTTTTGGTGTTTCTCGCGAAATTGGGGATATCACTCCCCCAGCTTATTTTGATTCTGATCTTGTCTGAATAGCTGTAAATATAATGAAGACGACTCCGGAGACGATGGCATCAGGGGAAGATATAGAATCTTTTTTAACAACTGATGTGAAAAATGGTTACAGTCTGGGAAAGTTTCTTTTTTCCGGCTTCTCAGTTCTCAGGTCTTTGACACCCCGAACACGGATTACAACTGTCGATCTAGCTCTATTTGTAGCTTGGTCCAAAAAATGGGTGACGTGGGGTTCCAAGATTTTGGGTGGCCGATCCTGATAATCAATTCTCTTAGGCAATGACAGAGTCGCTGAGGGGTACCTGGGGAAAATGTCCACTTTTTTGGTCCACTTTTTTTGGTGGGATCAGTTTTGACCGTCGAGAAATTGTGGAGGCCCACCGTTGACTCCAGAAATTGTTGAGTTTTTTTTTGGGATGGGAATGGCAGCTTGCCAAAAAGCTGCTGAGGTAATAGCCCATGGACCTGCTTGTCAATGAAAGTCAAGGTGGAGATCAATATGAACAGCACTTTTCTATGGACGGATTCTAATGCCTATGCGTCTTCATATTGGTCAACGGAGCAAGTTATCGAAACTTGGGCACGAAGGAAGGAATGTGCTACCCCGGGTCCTCGGGTTTCCACGTTCAGATGTTGCTCTGGAAATTCATTGATTTACACACATTCAGAGTAAGTTACGAAGGATTTGTAAACTAGTAAACCATGATCCATGATTCAAAAGGTCCTTTACCAGGAATCAGTAAATTCAGCACCCTGAAGAATCGACCCAATGATCCAAGTTTCATGGTCTAACGGATATGTTAAAAAGGCCCTTTTTTCGTTGCTGTCTGGAACAGATTTGGTGATTTTGGGCCAAACAACAAGAAATCAATCCCCAAAATCAATATGAACATACGATGAAAACATGCCAGATCTGAGAGCAATAACAAGATGACAGAAAGCATGCTTCAAACTGGAGCAGTTGTGTGGAACTCTGGTGCGGCATCAGACGTTTTTCTCACTCCATGCAGAGAGGCTCAGATTTTAGGTCTCGGAGGGGGTTTGACCAAGACCTATACTTTCAAACTAAAGCACTGAACTAACATGTATGTGCTGTATGTGCAAATCCGTGGCTGGTAGTGTTCTAA
Organism: Breviolum minutum Mf 1.05b.01; assembly: GCA_000507305.1. Taxonomy (NCBI): domain Eukaryota; class Dinophyceae; order Suessiales; family Symbiodiniaceae; genus Breviolum; species Breviolum minutum. Next base: position 69,875 of record DF240810.1, read on the forward strand.
AATATCAATAGTGTGTCAGACTGTTTTGAGAGCAGCAAAGATGTGGAACCCAGATTTTTGATCTTGATCGTAAACGTCACAAGGTACAGAAGAGTGCACAGGCTTGTTGGCCATGGCTGATTCGTTGTCCTGTTTTTAGAAGAACACAAAAAGCATGTGGGTTTTCAGGGTTTTCAACATTTGAAAATAATCTCTGACATTGTTCAATCCGCCGCCATCCAAGAGCGATTCCTTCCTTGAGATGTTCAATGCGAAGATCACGGAGACAGATCCAACCTTGAACGCCTACAAACTCCCCACGACTCAAACTGGTAGTGATCCGTACATCTACTACGCTTTGGACAGTGCGACGTCGCAGACGGTGACATATTGGATTGGGATCCCAAGTATTAACTATCGGATTAGGCCGAAGATCATGATAGACCGGCAGGACGCATCCGACATTGCGGTTGGAGAAACAGCGTAGGAATCCCAGAATGATGAAAAATTGTCATATTATTTGGAGGTGGGGTAAATATTGAATATTTTATTTCACCCAGATCTGCCACTTGCCCATATGCTCTTGGTGATCAATTTCGTCCTATGCGATGCCTACCCATTTGATATCACATATCAGAGCTAGGATCCACGCAGATCCCTGCAGCCTTCGCCATGACCACTGTCACTTCAAGGGATCAAAATATATTTCCACAGGTCTCATTGCGTAATCTCACCATACTTTGGCAATTTGTGACTGGACAGAGATGACCGAGCAACTGCCCATTCCTGACCTGCAAAACGGTCACCAACAACAGTTTGCTGATGTGGAGGACTTTTTGGCCCTATTCAACACCAAAATGCAGGCGGCAAACAGAAGCTGGTTGGTGATTCATCGTATTTCTGTTTTCCTTTTTTGTGTTTTTTTTTGGGGGATGAGGTTCAAACTTACTGTCAATTGTTGGATTCATTTTTGGTTGGGACAGCACAGCTTTTTTTTTGAAATGCATTTTTTTGAGCACGTTTTTAGCACGTTTGTTTCCACCAAGGTGCGGGTAATTTCGACGGCATTTATAGTGAAGTTGTAAGTGCGCAAAGCGTCGATTTCACCGATTACTCCTGGATGACACTTCAAGAGTCTCATGGATTTACACCGATGGTGATGGTCGGTGGGGGCGGTGGGGATCTGAATTTGTCGGGCAAGTCGCTACGGAGGTGAATACGAAAAGACTTCCGAACTTCCCGAAGATACAACAAGATTCCAAGGTTCAAATCCTAATCATCTCTTCTGTTCGAATCCTAATGAAGCTCACTTAGAGCGAAGACCTTGGTGTAGTAGTTGACGAGCATGTTGTTGTTCTAGTCAGATGATGAGAATGTTGTCGTACTAGTTGATGGTTGTGTTCTTCTTCTTCTTCTGGTTTTTTGTTGCTAGTGGCGGTGGTTGTGGTGGTCATCGTGATGTTGGTCGCAGTTCTTAATTATGGAGGCATTCCATTGCTACTGAAACAATTTTGGATTCGCTTGCTCTCAGATATGTTTTGTGTGATAGTGATGGATGGCAGGTTGATAACGCAGGCTTGCTGATTTTCATCAAGATCCTTACGACGATTTCTTTGTACTCACACATTTATGAGAGGTTGCCGCGTTGCCACAAAACCGCATACCTGATGTAGGATGATGTAGGCAGTCTTCCAGAAGACTTTCGAAGCCTGATGTCAGCAATGGACCCGAAGTTTAAAGATGTGACTTTTGCTCCAACAGTTGAAGCAATACTGTTGATGGTTCAGAAATCCGGCTAACCAGTTGAGGTTGGTAGTTTATCCCTTTATTTGCAAGGCTTTGCACATCCCAGGAGGTGTAGGATTTCTTCCATTAACAGTATTATGGATTCGTTGGATATTATTTAAGTAGACCCGTTTACAAACCTCGATCTCTTGCAATTGAACATTTGTTGAAGGCAAAGAAAGCGCATCCAAAAACGAGAGAGACTTTTAGAAGTCCAAACTTCCAGAAGACTTCTCACCACTCTTCTCCCGCGAACGTTTTTAGTGGACACCTCTCTACAACGTTTTTGGGCAAAACTTCCAAAGCCATCTCCCTTCAACCCTCTTCTCCACTCTTTCCGCTTTTCCTGCCTGACACTCTACTACAACAGATCTACACAACCTCTTTATGTAGTGTGGTTATTTTTCTACAACCATTCTTCGCGACTGCAACATTTCTTGAGCGCAACCCTCGGCTTAGCAACGCTTCTATGCAACACCCTGACCCACCGCTTTTCGCAGCTCCAACTGCTCCACAAGACTAGGATATCGGATAATGCTATCACCATTCGCTTCTCCGATTTACCGTTTTACAATGTGACATTTTTACAAGTTCTGCTCCACGAAAATTCAAAAACCACTTGGATTCCCAGAACCTCTCAAGGTTTTTTTGGGAATCCTCCAGAGGCGTTTCGGGATGAGCCTTTGAAACCTTTAGTTTTTGAGTCAGAAGGATACCATCAAAACACAAGGGCGCGCAAGAAGGCAAAAAGATGTAGAACGTGCAATATATTGGCATGCTACTTGGATGCATTTTGTAGAATGCAGCATAGCCACACCAAAAAAGTGAACCCCCCCGAAACAGCTCTGGCAGCATTTAGTAAGGTTGCATCTTGACACGTGTACCACAGGTCCTGCCTTTTTGCGTAAAGGGTCTAGGTTCATTTGTGCCTTGTCTCTATGGCAGACCTTCTGTCCCTCACCTGGTTGGGGGCCCCCTAAGAAGCCTAAAGGATGGTTGATATCATACAAGTACAGCAACACCCGCGAGCGTGTTGCCAATTGAGCCGTTTACCTTGCGTAAACTGGTGAATAGGAACCTTTGCCGCTGTGCCAAGCATTCAGCAAGACAACATCCGGAAAGACTTTTGGAGCAAGATATCACAAATCATCACACATCTATATACGAAGACCTCACGTTTACAGTATCTCCTCCCCAATTTTTGACGATATCTGCATGTGTTTCAGATTTTCAGTGCTTGACACCCCATGCCTTAGGATGCGGCTTGATGATACGTTCAGCACGTCAACCACTGGATTTTTGTAGTGAGACGCGAATGTTGCGTGTGTCTTCAGTCTTCATCAGGGTGAAGGAAGCCACCATGGTGAAGTTTGGTGCGAGGGGCGGTAGTATTGTGGAAATGGCTCAAGCCTTTCTTGCACTTAGGGAGACGACATTTGGTTCATTTAGATTGCAAGAAATCGAAGTGTCGGGGTCTCGGAAGGGGCTAAGTTCGCTGAGTTCTATCAGTTGGTTTGATAGGCCAAAATCCACAGCACCAGTAGAAGCTGTACATCAACACAGCTACTTAAAGGGTTGGTATTAGGCCTTTGCAGCGTAGAAGGAAGCTGCTGGTGCGAAACTTTTCGCTTCCGGGGTGTTGTCAATTTTGCCATGCCTCTTACAACTGCCCAGGAATGAAAACGTTCAGCCAAATCATCCCATATCTCAATCTCTGCAGACAAGGCAGTGTCCAAGAAACATTTGGGAAATCGGAAATCCCCGTTAAGTGCAATACCTATCTGCAAGAAACCAGACTGGTAGCGATGGCGATTAGTAAATGCAACTTGCATGTGAATACTCATGCTTTGGGCAAATTTGGTAAGAATATATACTTTTGGTGTTTGCAACGGTTCTCGAAAACCCTTCAACCACAGTAAAGAACGAGTTTTTTCCTTCTCAAATTATGTAAGGGGTGGTTATTGTGGATCAATGTCGGGACAACATCTCGGGGGTTATTGTGGTGATGTGGCTTCTCTGCAAAACTACCACCAGCTATATCAACAAGCCTAAGGCTTGAACGCTCCTTTTTCACCAGTTTTTCACCACAACGAGGGGCCAAGTTTTTTGTTTGTCCGCAAAACCATGATGTTTCACAGAATCACAATGCTTGGTTGAACATGTTGAGTTTGAAAAGACAGCACGTCGCTGTTTGCCCCAAGCAATTTGAAGGGTGGCACCAAGCCGCTAGCCATGCTTGACCACCTTTGCATCACGCTGGAATGCAAGAGAGTGAGAAAAATACCATCCAAGCGTGCGGGTGTTAACGCGGGGGGGGGGGGGATCTTCTGGTTTGGGAAATAAGAGCAATTTGGAATTTCAAGGGTTTGCTTCAATGAAGTGCACATTGAAATCTTTTTTATTCAGCCAAGCAAAGAAAACGTCTCAAATATTTTTTTTGTCTGGGTGTGGAAACCTTTCAAAAACCTAAGGGTTGCTCCCAGATCCTGCATTTGAGCTACAATGTACAGTGTCTATGTGTGTACACAGATCTTCCTTCGATTTATTGGTCACTTGGGAAGATGATTCGTGTAGCCGCAGATAACTTGGAGGCCTCTCGAAGCTGCTTGGTACTGGTCGCTGGCGCGTCGGTGGGGACCTACAGAAGGCAGAAGGATGTAATGATGACAATACAAGTCTTGCCAGTTCCAACTGGAGGTGAACGAGACAGATGTACATCCAAGTAATATTTTTTCCAGAATTTCCATGGTATCATCCTGGAATATCCTGGAGCAGATCACGGTGAAGGTTTGGTGAGGGAATTTTTGCTGCAGATTCATTGGTTCAGTCTTCACCTATCAGTTTTTTTTTGTTTGGCAACTAAGAATGATTTCTATTTGGTACTAGGCGTATGGTCAGCCTCTCATTTCCTGGGGCAGAAGCCTTGATTCCCTTGAATCATTGAATCGAAAAAAAGCCCAAGGTTTGTGCTGCTGCTGGTAAGGGGCCCCAAGAAAATGTGTTAGAAAAAAAAGTCCAGGAACTCATCGATTTTGCAAAGAAAAGTCACTGCTTCTGCTGCCATGTGGTGTTTTTTTCCCGTTGATCGGGCGAAAAGTGATGGGTTGAAGTTCTACACCCTGGAAGATGAACGGCTGGTTCACCTACAGCCATCACCCATGAAAAGTTTCAGGAAAATGATCTGAACCATCTACCTCCATGGAAGGACATGGAACCCAGCCGTTAATCTTCACACCTCCAAGGTGCTCAAAGTGCCGCTAGGGTGGGGTTGAAAAGCTCAACTCCTCCCACAATTTCGGGACCCTAATTTTCAGGGGATAAAACTCATCAACCCGGGTGATAAGGTAACCCATGAAAGAATGATTCCTATTTTTCCGGGTTGGGGAGCTCAACTTTGAGGACCTGCCATGGCATCAAACAGTCACTTGATCCTTGCAGGTGGTGCAGGTGGGGAAATGATTGGCCAACCGGTGAAAGCCATGTTGACTGAAACCAAAACGCTTGGGAAGTTTAGTGAATTGAGATTTTTTATTGTGACACATTTTGACATTTTTTGCAACTCTCCATTTTCAGAAACATCTCAACTCAAGCCTTCCTGGTATCGTTGAGGTCGCTTGATTTTTTGGCAGATTTCACACCAGAAAAACCATCCATTTTTTTTTCTCTTCGAAGACGATTCGAACCTCCCTGGCCTCCCCGGAAGTCCAAATTTCATCATTTGTTTTGTCGATTCAAGAGGAAACTGGAAAATCAAAGGTTTTTTAAGGTATCAAAAAATCCTACCTTGACCCAGAAACGTCAGAGTCCAGTAAAGGGGTGCATGAGGTTCTAAAGTACCATTATCCTACTGTTGATGCTTCAGAAATCCGGCGAGTTTTCCCACCTAAACTGGGATGTTTTGGAAATCCGGACCGTAAAGAATGGAACTTTTTCAGCTACCAACCTCCCTCAAGCGGTGAACTCCGGATTTCTGAACCATCAGCAGTACCCATTATCCTAGGATTCCCATGAAACCCACCACTCTGAAAGGTGCCTTAACAGGCCTCGCGGCTGATGCACTGCTGGTGGCAGGGACTTCCCAAAAAAAATCGGAGGAAATGGGGGGCTCGTTGCCCAAAACGGTTGCCACGAAATACCGTGGGATTCTTCCGGATTCTGGATTCCTGTGATTGATGACTGAATTGATAAACAAACGAAGCATTAGTGAAGCATTGCCCCTGGATGCAGTGCCCAACAAGAATTTCATAGGGGCATGAGGTCCCGGTGGTCTTTCGACAACCACAACCTCTTAGGCTAGTGGTCGTTTCTTTTTTGCAGTTTTTTTCCGCTGCATCAGACAAAAGTGTCCCAACAAAATAGGCTTTGTGTGTGTTAGGTACCCTCCAGGGAACTAACATATCCCCCCAAAAATGGCATTTTGCAGATGATTTTCCTTTCTTTTATCAGGTGGGATATGTTAATCCCCTGGAGGGTAGATCTTTTGAGATTATCTTGGTAGATCTTTTGAGATTACCCTCCGGTAAACTAACATAGCAATGGAAAATGGACCCTTTGAAGATGTATTTCCTATTGAAAATGGGGTATCTTCACGATTTTGTGATGCAACTCAAACCCGTGCCATTGTCAAGGCTCGTCCCTCGGTGCCACGGCCACTTACGCCAGGCAATGAGGAAGTTTTGTACAATTTTTTTTTCCCCTTATTTTCCTTTTCATTTCGGTTCCATTTCCATTTTTAATCATTTCTGTTCCATTTCCATTTCTTTCGAACAATTAAAATCAATTAAATATATGATTGCTTTTCACGTCTGTTTCCATCAGGTGAGATATGGGTGTTTCCAAAAATAGGGGTACCCCCATTTCACACCCCAGTGCTGATCATTTTTAGGTAGGAAAACCCCATGGGTTTGTTGGGGAGTTTCCCACCATTTATGGAGGTGCACCCATATCCTCTCAGACATCTGGGGAGCCAGGCGAGAACTTTGACTGGGCAGCCATGCGCGTTTTGGATGCCATAAGGCCAGGGTTTTGAACACCGGAGTTTTTGGGGCACAGTGATGAGGTTCGGATTGGGCAGTTACGGCCCATTTTTTTTCTTTCCAAAATTTTCGGTTGGAGATTCTCTAGATGCATATTATATACCTGGAACTCAAATGACCCTTGTTTTGGTTTGAAAAGGCCTTGTTTTGGGGGGTTGACCTTCAAAAATCGAGGTCATTTGGGTTCCAGGTAGTCATATAACTCGATGTATATCTGTGTTACTACGTAGGTTTTATGTATATGCAGTATGGACATCACTAGTATGGACACATGGATTCATTCATATATGATAGTGGATATAGGTGCATTCTGGCTTCATGAAAGAAAGGATTTTACATTTTGCTGCTGCAATAGATCCGTTACCAGCCCGTCTGAAAAAAGCAAAGATTGGAGAAAAACCATGGGTACTCTGTTGAGAGGTCAAGTTTTTTTGGACCCAAAATTCATTGTATCATATTGTATCCCAAACTTAGTTATCAATCTGGATCCTATGTTTCAAGTTACATGAGAACGCCTGATTTATCCAATGTTATTCTTTCAGATGGAGAGCATCGCCACGAGTCACAGTGACTCCTTTCCCCATTTCCCCCGGTGCCAAGCTTTTTTTTCAGGGCCATCGCAGGATTCGATTTAGTGCTGGTCTCTTTGATTGCAATGCCTTGGAGTTTGTACAACTTTACAGAAGAATGGTACAGGCTGAGATTTTTTTTTCCCTGACAAGTGCTGAGAAAATGATTCTGATTGGAGTCGCAGAGGTTTGATTTTGAGCTTGAACTGAGGTTTTCTGGCCTGAACATGCATCCCAAATTTCCATGTGGGTTCGGACCCTCAGCATGGTTTCCCCAAAAAAGAGATTCCCGAGTTGTAGGATTTTTCGATTTTGTTTCAAGCAACTTGCCATTCGATTTTGACATCATTCACCAAAAAATGTGTTTTAAGCAACCTTTTCTCTCACTCAACCTCGAGGTTCATTGAAGTTGGCCAATAAAACATCCCTAAATCCCCCAATCAAATCCCATGATTTCGCGGGGTGCCAGGTGGAGCCCATCAGTGCACGGGAAACCCAAAGCCAGCTGGTGTTAGATTCAAAAGTTGGGGTGTAACATTTTTCCATCAACCAAATATTTCCGGGAAATCCAGGGAAATCTTCCCATTGCAGAGGCCCAAAGGTTTGAGGTTTTCAAGAAGTTTTGTCCCCCAAAAAAACAGGGGCACCATTTTTAGTCGTGAAACCTGTAATTTCAATGGGTGTGATACGCCCAAGGTTGGTGACGCAGCTAGGCTGGTCATGGGCAAAGCGACCAGTGCTGAAGATGCCGCTCTGGCGCCCCTTGGTGTAAACTCTGGTGCTGCTGGTGCTGCTGGTAGTGGTGGTGGTAGTAGTGGGTGGGAGTGTTATTTTAAATGTGTCCTGGGAGTCCCAAGTTTTTTGTCGTTTTTTTTGGTGAGAGGTGGATTGAAGAAGGATGCCAAACTGCTAGGTTTTTTTGGTACACACAAAAAATGCCTTGGAAGTCGTTGCCACCATGGTTAAAATTGTGGTTTCTTTTGGATGAGGAGTTTAACCCTTGCTAGAAAGAATGGTGCTTGGTAAACCAACCTTTTTCAAAATGGTGGTTGGACTTCTAGGGTCTTGATTTTGTTGATTTTGAATTGAAGCAATCACTATGTTATCTGATGGTCAGCCCACAAAAGACATTCATGACTGCATATACTTAGTACGATAAGGTATAAGGAAAATTCAAGTGATAGTAGGATTACCGGGCCCTGCAAAGTCACCACGAAATCGCAAGTTTCCAACTTGCCGTTGTTCAGGGAACCACATTTTGGAGTGGTTAAGCTGCGATTTTGAAGAACAAGAGACCTTGTCTAGGTGGCTTCACATATATATATATATATATATATACATATATCTTTTATTTTCACCACAAACCCGAGGAGATGATCCAATTTGACGTTCGCATATTTTTCAAAATGGGTTGAAACTCAACCAGCAACTATAGTTAACTAGTTACGTGGAAGAGCACCTGGAGGGCATTTCTGCACTTTGAGGAAATCGATTTCCTTTCTGAGTTGGGATATGCTGCATGAAAGGCTCATTCATTTCCATCACACTTTCTCTCTTTGTTTTTGCATTTCAGGGGTGGCATAGAACGTGAGTGAACCGGAAAGTTCCCCGGTTTTTTCGGATCACTTCATCAACCCCAACCACCCAAGCCGTTTGGTGTTTCCTCCAGCCGTTAAGGAATTCAGGGGTGTAAGCCAAAGATGATAAGAAGCTAAAAATTTCAAAAAACACCAACCAGTATAATGAAATGTAAGGCTTTTGAAACATTATGCTCAACTGTTTCAAGAACATTTTTCCGGTTGGTTTCACTACCTACCAAGCCCCGCGTTTTTTCTCGAGAAAACTCCCCCGAAGGGGTGCACTGGATCATATTCCCAGCGGAGTTGTCCGGAGCCCTACGCCAGGATGCCAGTCACAACCAGGATGTCATGACATTTTTAGTATGGAATCCTGTTACCTTCATCACTGTGACTGTTACTGGGTGGGGGGGGGGGTACTTGGAGGATCATCCCATGACTTGTAAGTGGTCAATAACCATGGTGATCGTAAGTCCCCTAAATGGGATTATTCCCCTTCCAAATGGCCTTTTCATGGCTTATAAATAGGGGTTACTAACCACTTACTAAATGGGATGATCCTCCAAGTAGACCAGATGTATACCCTGGAAGTACTTGCCACGGTGTTTGAAATGATGGTGAAACTTTTGAGCGATGATAAACACTCACATAACTCTTTTAAGATGGTGACACTCGTAAAGCAACCTATTAAAAAATGGTGGCCAAGGAATGCAAGGGTATATACATGATGATGGTTCTTTAGATGAGCACAAAGAATGTATTATCTAATGTACTGTATCTAAATTACTACTAGTGTAACCAATTTGACGTATCTATTCTATCCTATCGATCTTATCCATCCATCCAACCTAATCATCCATGTATCATTGAGAAGCTGCGGATTTCAACCCCTGCTTGGCAGTTGGCACATTTTCGTCTCACAGTGCCTTCTGAGTGAGACAATAGAAGCAACCCTCAAACCAGCAGCTGAGGGCTTATTGATGTGCCCAGTGTGCCAAGTCACCAAGCCCATTTTTCCTTTTTTTGAATTGCTGGAAGGCTATTTTTGGATAGTTTGCCTTTTGAAAAAAAACACACTCAGGAAAAACACTTTCAAGACAAGAACAGCATATTTCGCCCGGTTTTTTTTGGTTTGAAAGGTGAAGGTGCTTGTTTTGAAGTACCTGCGATCTTTGCACATGCTCACGGGCCACGGGCCCTCCCCTAGTTTAACCCATGTCGTTGTCACGATGAATTCCTGACTCATCTCGCTTAAACTTCTGTTCTAATATGTCTAATATGTGCTGGGGTCTAAACTCCCATTATTTCCAATTATGATTTATATAATAGGGATGGTCATCAACCCAATGGTAGAGGTTTATAGGGCCCCACTATAAGGATTCCCGTCATTAAAGGTGGGGCCCGACCATCCCCGATACAAGGAGTTGATCGACCCTAGGGGCACCTGCTGAGGATCATGTCTTTGTGCTGTGGAAGACCAACAAGGGGCTTCTCGGCTCCAAGTCGTGTAAACTTCAAATCCCCACCTTTTGGAAGGTGGAAGGTGTTGCTGATCCTGCCAGTGGAAGGGGGAAGATTTCAGTATTTGCACCATAACACTTTCTCAAGATTGGTCTTTGAAGTTCAAGGCGGATATATCTTTTTGTTGGGGAAAGATGATGGGATCTTGTGCATTTTTCCCATGTTTTTTTTTGTCTTGAAGTTCTTTCAGTTGGGGTGTGCAAGCCACACCCTGATGCTTTTGGTGCATCTGCAAGATTCATGGGCTTCCTGATGGGTTGGTGGAACAAAAACCAGAGCTTGGTGGAACAAAATTAGCATCTCATACTTGAGAAGTTTTTTTTTGTTTTTCGGAACGTCCAGATGTGCTTAGATGCAAGATTGGAGAGTGCAACTTCTTGCTAGACTCCTACGATCCCTTCAGCTGCTGGGTATCTGGTGCCTAGGCATCTCTTCGTTTCAGAACGTCTACACGATGGACGCGTCCTCGTCAGGGAAACCAAAAAACAGCAGAAAAACTCGCTGAAATGATGATGAGAAAAAGCGTAGCAATAGCAATTATCATTGAGGTAGGGACATGTCGCGACATATTGCCTTGATCATTTGAGGAGGACGATTTGGTGATGCGTGAAATCATATTAGGACATACTTGTTGCCCGGTGACGGCGACCAGGATTGGCTTGGATCAGGGTTCCCAATCCCTCCAAAAAAGGCAGCTGAAGTGCGGAAAATCCGCAAGAATCAAACCATTTCGCCAGTGATTTGCGTGTCTTTTGGGATGAATCTTCAACTCTGTGTCCGCTTCACGTTTCTGAAATTTCAAAGGTTGATGGCCTGGTTGTTCTGAAAATTGGATCAAGGACTTACTTCCAGACCCTGGAAAAGGGCGAGAACATGACGACTGATTGCAGCACCTGCTTTTTTCAACCGATTTCAACAATCGAAGCAACAAAACACAGCATGCAAAACACAGCATGAAAGTCATTGCTTCTATACCATGAAAGGGGAAATAAGATTTCCATATTTCCACTGTTCCATATCAACCCTTTATTTATGTAAAAAAAGACACTGCAGTAAACTTCGCTATTTGTGTTTTCCTTTCTGAAGGGGGTGCTTTTCCTGGCCATGCCGGGCCGGGAGCGTGTGAACGTGGTCTGGTTCAAATGTACTGATTTGCGATGTCATGACCATGCAGCCTTGAAAGCTGCACATCAAGGCGAACGCGGGATGCGTCATGTTGCGGTAGTAGCAGTCTTGTTTCGGAAAACATCCACCTTTGAAACAACTGGGTCAGAGAGAAAACCAGATTGGGCACTCCACAAATGCACCCTGAACTATGCCACGAACTGCTTGATGGTTTTGGGATCCATCACGAAACTTTCTAAGGCTCGTTACCTGTGCTTCACCTCTATGTCTTTGATCCATTTTGGCATGCTGGGCAAACTCGCTTGTGCGGCTTTCCAAAGACGGGCCCTATTCGCAATCGTTTTCAGCTCGAGGCCGTAGAGGACTTGGCCCAACGGCTTCTCGTAGCTTCAAAATCATGGATCCATTTTTTTTCCTGTGAAAGTCCTATTTTTCATTTCCTTGAAAAATATTCTGGTGATTTTTTCATATATATTCTATTTTTAACCACTTCACAACTTTAAACAGTTTTTGTATCTTAAATGATATCCCTGTTTTTTTCTAGTTTTTCCACAAGGGGCTTTCACCATTTTTTTGTTAGCATCCTTTGATCAAAGGCTGGCATCCCAAGGGCAGGTGCTCAATATCCGCTCGCAAATCAGCACCAAGACTTGCTTCGAAGAGCTTTGCCAGGAGCTTTTGAAGAGCACAAATCCTCCCCCAAAGGTGGGCCTGTTACAAGGCCCTTATAAATGGAGGGACATGGGGCCATTATAAATGGCCTTATAAATAAATGGGTAACTGGAGTTGTGATCCTACTTATAGGGATTATAACTCCGGTTATAACGATTGTAGGGGCCCACTTTGCCTGAAAACTTACCATTTCAAAAGGAAAGGAAAGTCTTCCAACCATCTTGTTTTTTTCAGGGGCGAGCTGTTAGTTTTCGTGGGAGTATACATTTTTTGGTGACATGCCAAAAAATTCCCTGCCGAATCATGCTGTGGACTTTTTTGGAGGACAAGGTTTTTGTCTTTGTTTTTACGCTGGCCATTGTCCTTTGAAAAAATATGGGGGTTTCCTAAAATGGTGGTACCCCCAAAACACCCCAAAATGATCATTTTTAGTAGGAAAACCCATGGTTGATGGGTACCACCATTTTAGGAAACACCCATATGTTTCCTGGCTACGTTGTTTTGTTGATTTTGCCAGGACTTTGCCATCAATAGTGTCTTTGCCTTCCACGAAATCTGTAGCGAAGAGCTGCGAGTGGAACAAGAGGTTCGGGAGGTTCTCCGGAAGCATCAACAAGGCACAGCTGACTTGAGGATGGGGATGGAGCAAACGAACACTCATACTAAAGGTGAGGCAGTAATGAGGAACATCCCTCAGAAGATGACGACTCAAATCATGGTTGGGAAAATTACTGTATGATTTTCTAGGGATGTTAGGGGAAAGCTGTTGTTGGCAGTGTGAGTTTCTGGATAGGGTGGGATAGTTGGACCGTGCGGATGGTGGCTCATATTAGTCAGAAACTTGTTCGCAAGTTACCCCGAAAACTAACATGGACCCTAAAAATGATGGGTTTCCAATAGGAATCTCCTTTTGCAGGGGTCCATGTTAGTTTCAGGGCTGTATTCATGCCGCAAATTCGGGAAGAAATATATCCAATTTCATGTTCTTTTGAAAACCAGGGTAATCTATATAACTAACTCACTAAGCCACGAAATGGAGAGTCGCCCTTGACCTTGGACACGTGTGACCCCCTGTGAAGAACATGGCTTTGAATTGGAGTTCTTTTTTTGTGTTGGGTGTTTGTGTCTTACAGTAATTGGCCCCTTACCTGCAGGAAAATTCCCTTCCAAAAATCACCTCCCAACTTTTGCGGAAACTTTTTGTTGAAACTTCAGATTTTTCAGGCACCTTGAGTCTCTTCTGGGGTTTTGAGCTCTACCATTTCAACGATCTCACCTTTGATCCGAAGCGACCGAAGGGTGCGTTCAATTCCTATACCGCCTTCCGCAAGCGTGTGGAGGAAGGAAGCCAGGTCCGAGCTAGTAATCTGGAGAAGCTCAGCTGAAGAATGAATGTTTTAATTTTTGGTGTGGACTCCACTTTATTTGTATATTATATTATATATGCATATATACATTTTGTATATTATGTATATTGTATATGCACTGTGGTGTGTACATACCTCTACATTCAAAACTTCAGAATCAAGTACTTTCAAATATACTGTAGATCAGATGGACTAGAAATGGTAGAACGTTGTTAGGTGGTGGTTTCAAATGTATTTTTTTTTATTTTCAGTAGCCTACTTGGGGAAGATTCCCAGTTTGACCATTTTTTTTTCAACGCTGAAATCCCACCATCGCAGGACTCCTAGCTTCCGTGCTCCATCCATGCCATGGGCTCGAGCTGATCCAGAGGCCCAAGCCATTGGATGAAAGATGATGTCACACAATCTGGTGATTCGTCCCAAATAGTGAAACACACACTACAACCAGAAGACTTTCTGGTTGAATTATATAAGTGGAGGGTCACCAGAAAAGGTGATTTTTTTTTTTAAAGACAGGATTCTTTAAATGGTTTTTCTGGCTGTTGAATTGAAGGCTTTGAATCTCGTACCCTACTTATTTCCGCACAACTTTTTCATTGAGACCGGAAATCGCCATAGTTTCAAGGGACATACTACTATAATATATAAATCGTATTATATTGCTATTACAACCATATCTTATATTATTTCTACCTTGTTTTTTTTTCCCTTGTGCATTACTGTTTTTGTTGCATTCATTTTTGGGTGTCAAATTTCAAGTTCCACATTTGGATTCCTTGCAGGTGCCAAAGCTCAAAGTTCTGATGGGTTCCACTTATCGTGCTGATTTGGACCCAGGAGACGAGAAAGATCCCCGCGCGGAAGCTGGGCTTTTTTCTTAGAGGTTTCCAAAAGTTAGTGTAAATGAAAGTAGGACTTCTACAAAACTGTGTGTCTAAAGTGTGTCTAAAGTGTATTCGCTAGGACAAATAAATACACAAAAACTTGGGGCTTCGTTCTGTAGAGACCTCGTAATCTCATTTTGGGGATCTTTGAGAGGCAGTTACTCTCTTTACAAGAAGGGGCCCCCCTAGTTATAAGGTCGTTATAACCCCATCAAACCCGATTTAGCCATGGTTGTAAATGGGTATAACTAGGGATAAATCCACTTATAGTAGTTAGGGGGCCCCTTCTTGTAACAGCGTGAATCTACCGTTTTTTTTTGTTCCCGCAAAAAAAATCCAAATTGGAATCCCTGGATTCCGGGTTGTTTCCAGCCGCAGCCTAGGAACTTCGATGGAGAGGTGGAGAGACAGCAGCATTGCAACGCGTGACGCGGCTTTTAGGGCTTGTAACGGAGGGTTTTCTTTCCGGGCAGGGCAATCAATGGAGAATGGGGGGGACATGTACCCAAAGCTGAAAATAGGCCGGGCCCCCAACAGGAAAGTAGTCGTTTTTTCCAAGCACCATTTTCCAGGGGCGAAGATGTTAGTTTCAGGGAGTGTGTATTTCTCCATACCAACGGGTGCGAGATTGCTTTCCCGGTCAACACTTACTGTAATCTGTGTGTTCCAACCATATTTTGTGGTTGTTCGACTTCCAAATTTTTGAAGAAGTCAAGAAAGCTCACTTCTAAATCCTCTCCTGAAACTTCGCTATTGGAACTCCGGGCACAGGATGGGGCCGATGGGGGTTTCGGAACATGAGCAGATGCGTGGCAACGCCACAATGAGGCCACAACCATTTTGGGCAAGTTGGAATCCGCATTTTTCCGCCCATTTGTTCTGTTGCAGCCGCAACATCCCTTTCACGCACACAACATTGCAATCCCCCAGGTTGGTCATCCTCAGCTGAGGAACTTTCCGACTATTTGCCCCCTTTAAAAGTTCTAGCAGCAGCACCCCAAAAATCTGTACGCATCCCGAAAATCGCTAGATGGCTGGCTCCCAAGCACTGGCCCGGTGTTTTACCACACGCTCCAAGGTGCAAGACTATCTCTGGGATGAGGATTCCTTGGGCTTGGATTATGTTGGCGCTACAATGACCATGGATCCATCCAAGAGTTGCATGAGGGATAAGGCCATGTCGAAGTTCTCCCCATGGTTAGCGCATGGTTGCCTATCTCCACGCAAGTTGTATGAGGATGGTTTGAGGGGGAAGGATTTTTGGAAGGGATGGCTGGATGGATGGTTTAGGAGCAAGTCACGGAGATGAAGAATGAGGATGTTATTATGGAAGTGGCTGTTGAGGGAGTGTTTGGTTGGGATGCACCCTCTCAACTTATGCTCTGACTTTACTATTTGGGACGATGGAGTCTTGGAGAGGTAGTTTTGCCACTGACGAGGTTAAGTGATTTTGACTACGAACAGCAATAGAAAAACTGCCCACGGACCTACAGTAAGCATATTGCTGGCAGAACAGTCCGCAATCAATCTCAACACTTTTGGAACTTCTCTTGCAACCTTTGGCTGGCTTTTGCCAGCCTTGTGCACAAAAGGTGTGAAGTTAAGCCTTGCATAGCGAAACCACTACGACTTCAACCCTCCAACTTTCAAAAGTTTGCAGGTAGCATGCGATCCATCCTTTCGAGGATCCATTCTACCCCGGTTGTTCATTTTAGTTTCGAGGAACCATTTCAAGCTACCTCATGTTGATGAAAACCACAAGTTGGTCAACTTCAGCTACTTTTTCCATATAGCAACTCCTGTGTTTTTTTCCTTTTCAGGAGGTGAAACGCTATGAGCGCGAACGGCGGAAGAATAAATCGACCTATTGGATCACCCACGAGTTGCTGTGGCGAGACTTTGTTCGATTTGGCAGCATCTATGCAGGACACCGGATAAATCCGAAAGTTTGAAAAAATCCAGTAACTTGATCAACTGCCAATTAGGTGATTATATATCACCTACCACCACCTATTAAGGGAACCAGGAAAACAGCTAGTGCCTTGAGGTTGTTTTGTGTTGGGTTTTTTTCTGCTAAAATAATCAGCCCAACGCCTTGATGGGTTGAGAGTATGCTTCCATTGTCATCCCCCAGCTGCCTTCTGAGAGACTTCCCCCCCCTTGAGACAGCACATCTACACATCCTGAACCGAACCCAAGGGTTTGGGTCGAATCCATTTCCAACCAGTGGTACTTAGAAACACTTAGGGTCACTAGAGGTACCATCCCTCCCCGGTGGTACATAGACCAATGACCAACCCCCAAGAGCTTCAAACGAACCCTAACTGTGGACAACCTTAACCAGCACCCACAGGAACATCCATTTTCCTTATTGGCGGCCCACAGAATGTCCGGCCACAGTGGTCTTGGTCCACAGATCGAGATCGACTGAATAAGCAGTTTGGCAGATCCGTGATTTATGTTGTTTGATGCTAGTCATCCAGTATATCCAGTGAATTGGATGGCGATCTTTGTGAGAAGTTACGAAATTATAATCACAAAAGATCGAATGAGCCATTGATGTTTGTTTGTGATTCCTGCCTTAGCTATCTTCAATCCCTCAGTGTATTTACCTTTCCTGTTATTTTTGAGGTGGATTGAGGGTGAGACTGGCTTTCCCTTCATTGATTGCTTCATGCGTGAGCTGAAAGTCACGGGTTATTGTAACCACATGGGTCGAGAGACGGCTGGCTGGTTCCTCATCGCAGACCTTCAGCTCGACTGGCGCATGGCAGCCGAGTGGTTTGAGTCTGTCTTGCGCCTTGGTTGGACATGGGGACCCTATAAATGGCCCTTATAAATGGGGGAAACTGGGGGTTAATTAGCCCCATTTAGAAAACTGGTGGGGGCCCACCTTGTTGGGGAGATTTATTTTAAAAGGATAGCTGGGGAGTCAAGTGAAACAAGGGTTACAAGGTAGATTTTCATCACTTTCCTGTAGAAACAACTTGGAGGGTTGGATGATTGAGGGATGTTTTTGCACATCTGCTGAAGATACTGTTGATGGAAGAAATCCGGCCAACCACCTGACATGTATAAAACCCTGTACATAATGGTGGATTCTCCATATCAACAGGTTAGCTGGATTTCTTAAATCATCTGTATTGTACAGTATACACATCATGATGGACCAAAGATTCAAAAACCATAGGTCGCACAGATCAGATAAAGACAGGTTGTGTTGTATGCTGTATGTTGCAACAGCAGGCACGGTTCAGGAATCCCGAAAACAAAGCAACTGTGCAATATTTTTTATCACCCGCAGATTTTTGCACTTGAGTGGAGTTTTGGTCTTGGGACGGAAGGAGGATGAATGGGTGGAACGTTTTTTTTTTTTCCCAAATTCAAATAGGAGCATCAACGAAAGGGCTTAGAGTTGTTGCAGGAAATGATGAAACACCACGAAATCAAAATAGATTGTGGGAAGTTGAATGGAAACCATTCGGTTTTATCAATTGAACATCGTTCTTGATTTTTCTCTTCACGGTGTGATTCACCCCCCCATTTCAGGATTGACTACGAGCCCACTGCGAACTGGTACAACTGGACATATCGCTGTTTGCCTGCTGCTGCCAAAATGCCTGCAGATCGTTTAGGATCTTTGGAGATTCTGAAATGGGGCACGCAGCATGATCCTGATGCCACATACATCAAACGTTACCTGGCCATGTGACCTGAAACCGGTATGGTCATTGGGTGGTATGCCTGGAGTCTTGCTCAAGTTCTTTCAAACATTTGAACCGAATCTGCAAGATTGTCCCAAGCATCATTGGAAAAAAAACATCCAAAATGGCTTTAAAAAAAAACGGTGAACCTGAGATTGCCAAATATTTATTCAAAAGTCAAGGTTGGCCACCTGTTTGATTGGAATGGAAACATGGCCCTCGAAAATTTTCGGTTGGAAGTGCCTTTGGGCGACCACTTCAGGTTGGATCCCCGAGTTATCTTCCCTCCCTGGCACCGTGGCACGGGAACCCTGGCGTTTGGGCCTACATGGGAATGCTGGCGGTGGCGAGCTCCGTTCCCTGCCGAGTTCCGGGCAATTTAGTGTGTCACGCGGACCGTTGGAGGCGCAGCAAACACTCCGAAGAAGCGATATGGGTGTTTCCAAAAATAGGGGTACCCCAAAACGGATGATGTATAATGGTAATCCCTATTAAATTGGATGGTTTGGGGGTACCACCATTTTCGGAAACACCCATATCTCGGGATAAAGAAGGATTATATCAGAAAATCACCTGGTACATCATCAATCTGTCATAATGATTATTGATATAAATTATGTGATGCTAAAATGATCGTTTAATGACGTACCTGCGTTTTGGAGGTCCGGAATTTTTTGGCACTCGGTGAATCGACGAGAAGTCCTGCAGGCACTCATCTCTATGGGCTTTGATCAGAAGGAAGCAGCCATGGCGTTATATCGCACTTGGGAGGACCATTTGTTGTGCTGCGTTTTTCTTGACAAAGTTTCTAAGGAAAGGTGGACATATAATGAATCATGAAATCTCTGGGTTTGGGCATGGATGGTTTATATATCATACATGTTGCAAGTCATTGGAATAGAGGTGAGGTCCACATCATCATGTAATTAAGTGGATGCAAAAGATAGAAGGGTACCTTGGTATCTTTCATCATCTTTCTGCATATCTGAAGGTGATCATGGTTTAGATTTAAAGTATCTTCCTTGGATTTGGTTAAGGGTGATTTTGTACTTTCTACCATGGTAAATCACCATTAAACCACCATTTGGGAGAATATTCTGTTTGTTTCCAACCACCTTAAGCAAAGCTAAGCTTCCACTGACACCAGCTGCCTGGCCCCATAGGATCCAGATGCTGCAGCTGCTTTGCTACTGTCAGGTGATGGATCCAAGGATAAGATGGATTCGGAGGCTTGGTGGCATTTACAAGGGTTTTGTGTGGGGGAGCTTGAATCATCTATGATATACATGTACATGACTGTGTAATATGTAAAAGATACATATACATAATTGCATAATATGTTTATATTATGTGTAAATAAATAAGTATATATATACATGTATATTGTATATATGTGATACATTGAAGAGACGTTCTACACACATTCACCACTCATAGATTTCTCTGAAACATCAAGAAGTGAAGCTAAATAAATCCCTCCAAAAAAAGTCAAAAAGGCATCACTAACGGCTGGGTCTTTTCCTACGAAGTGCCATGGGTTTTTAAGCCTGCAACGATAAGGAAGAGGAGGACTTGGCACGTGCGATGGCATTATCTCTGGGAGAGACGCCGAGCGAAAGCCGAACAGTTCCGGAAGAGTATCTCGACCACCGTAGTCGCCGAAGTCTGGAGGGGGCGGATAGGTACGAAGTATTTGGAGAAAAAAAATAGCAATGAATGCAGTTGCAAGAATGGATTGGATACCCTTGGATTTGTGCACTCTGTATTACTTTATTTATATTTACCATTTATCTAATATATGATAGATTATGCAGGCGCTTTTGTGGTGTACCCGGAATGCCATCCTGCACACCTTTGTGCATCAATGATGTCCCCCCAAAAGCAACCTCACCTTGGAGGCTATGCTGTAGAAATCCTGTAGGGGCATGTCCATGTCTGAAAAGAGAAGCTGCCCACAAGATGGGCCCCTACTATTTATGAATGGAATTTAAACCCCTACGAATTGCCTTATAAATGGGTAACATATTTTTTGGAACCTCCCGGAAACGAGCATCCAAGACGCTTGGTTGGAAGATCGCTCAGGCCGAAGGAAGGATTCCGCTATGGTGTGGACTATCCTAAACCGATGATTCAACCGGTGCCTTGATGCTGATTGTACAAAGTCGTTGGGAATTTTGTTTTGACAAGTTGGAACCAAACGTGGCAAACACGACCGGATGTATCATTGGGTTCAAGAATTAGAAGGTATATACAGGTATTGTTATGAAAACATCCTCAGGATTTCTTAGATTCTTTGGAAAAAAAAACTGCTTGGTTCATCTTTCAGAACTGTGAATTGGTCCTGCGAGACTCCCAAGCAAAGATTTCAACTACCAATTTCAAGCCATGCAAATTTTCATAAATTTTCTCTACCCCCTCAGTACATCTAGAGCCCACAATGCCTTCCTAGCTTTTCAGATTCTACCACTAAGCAATATCAGGTGTCATTGATGAACACCGAGCAGGCAGAAGATGAGGCAAGGCAACAACAGAGTCGTCGAGATAGTCAGATTGCAGCCTCCAAACGACAGAAAGGAAGTGCCTTCGACGATGCATCGGCCCGTTCGATGACTCCGAGACCGGGGGCTGGGTGGTAAGTGCAACAGGATTTAGCTGGAAGACTTGGAAACCCACGAAAGGGTAGGTTTCCTGATAAAAGGGCTTGAGACTGTAGGCAACGCTGGTCCATGCATGGCGGTTTCATAGATGTTGTGATATTTCTTTCCTATAAGAAAGTTTGATACCCGTAATTCCAGATCCCCGAATTGTCGTCAATTTGGTGCTTGAGTCTTGTGAGACTCACACTTCATAAACATGGGTGAGCAACAAACACCGGGAGCGGATACACCCCAGAAGTTCAACAGCTCGCCCCTGAAAAAATGATGGTTGGAAGACTAGATCCGGCTTCCTTTTTGGGGCCCGGTATATTTTCAGGGGCTATTCCTGTTGAACGACTCCAGGGAGTACATCCCTGAAACACCTGTCTTTTCTAAGGTGGTGGACAGAGTTTTCAGAAGCACAACTGGGAGCAGGCGTATTGAAGTCAGCATAGGAAGAAAAAAAACACACCAACTTTCTGAGGTGGATGATCTGTAATAAAAGGTGGATGTAACAACTAATTTATCTAATTTCCCTTTTTTTTTGCTGGTCGTTTTTCTCATGTTTTTATTTCTTTAAAAGCATTTTTCACCATCAAAATTTTTAAGGACCTCCCGTTGTGTGGCAGGCTAGAAGAGAGTGGCCGGCAGAAACCCCTACGGCTGCCAGGGTTGACCGTGAGCATCGTGATGATGGTGGGAAAGGTAAAGGTAGCAAAGGAAAAGGTGGCAAAGCTTGGAATCGAAGAACCTCGGTGCCATACGACCTGTTTGTTGAGAAGTTGTATAAAATTTCCAGCTAACTGTGGAGTTTTGGTTGTTTTTTGTGGGGAACATAACTCGATCCAAGAAAGGGAAAGGGAGATTTGAAAGCGGAGGACTTGAGGGTCTGATTTTGGAATATGGGAGCTGTTTTTGGCTCTGAAGTGTTGTAAGGTCAGGTTTCCAAAAAGGGAATCCAATTTTCTCATTTTAATTACAAACTCAAGAGCATTTAGAAGTGAAGATCCAGCTCTTTACTGCAATCTGAGTTGAAGTCGAAGTAACTTTCAGAAGAATCAGTGGCGGTTTCTTTTAAAAAGATCTCCGAAAAATCATGGGTTCCATCACCTCAGAATTCAGCACCTGGCGGTTTTTCAAAATTTTCCCCTTCTCATTTGACAGGGAATCCTTCTTGCACCCCACCTTTATCGCCCAACGTTTGTACCAAGGGCAAGGGCCCCAAACGAAAGAGCCAGAGAACGACCGTGGGTCCCGTCGATGGGGGAACCGTGCCATGGGTGGATGATTTCCGGAGGAACAGGACTTGGTTTGGTTGATGGCCGCAACAAGACGGCAGTCTTGACGATGTTTTTATTTGTGACCTTCAGTTGATTATCAACTGTAAGAATGTGCGATGATTTCGAAAGGATTTTGATCAACAGATTGGCATCTCCCGTAACCATGGGCTTTGTCGGGAAACTCCCACAAAACCATTGAAGAGGTGTGGTGATTGCTGTAGGAGGGCATGTTATTCAAGAGGAATTCCGGCTGAAATTCTTGACGGCTGAGTGGCTGAGAGGAGTTTTTTTTAATCATTAAAATTGGCACACGATAATTTGAGCTTTTAATTGTTGTGGTCTATAGGCACCTATAAAATCCTATAAACATATCATAGTGCATGGTCTTACAGAGGAGCCAGGTGATAGAAAGAAATTGATTTCGCCTGGACGGCTGGATGCCTGTCCCCCTCAAGAAAAGAGATTCTGATGTGACACTTCAGTTGAACCATCGAAAGGTATTGGAGGGACATCTTGTTGTTTTTCTTCTGACAGGAAATGAAGCAAATATATCATATATATATACACTATATTCTTTACATGATGTTTGGACATTCTGCAGTATTCTAATCTGCTTACCCAGTCACTTTTGCTTTTAGTTTTTGTAGGATCAGGAAGCCCTTTCAGCAATGCCACCATTGGACGTGGAAAAACGTTCGACGATTTTCAGATGCCCCATTTTCGCCGAAACGTCGCAGAAAACCGACGTGAACTTTTAACCGGCATCCAATCCCATTGTCAGAGAAAAAAAGAAGTGAGGAGCGAGGTGTCTCCAAAATCGGACACCTAGGGTCGCGAGAGGTTTTCAATCAGGTAAAGTTTGGAGGCGTTAGTCATGTCTTCAGATGTTTCAAGATTTTATACACCTGATACACCTGATAAGATTGAGGATGTTTTCACATAAAGCATACTATGTGCGCATAGATGTTGCAGTTGAACATTTCTCATTGCGTGAAGAGGTTTGCAGCAATGGAAATTTATAGATAGACAGTAGGTGAGATGGCCTGATAGAGCAACGCAATCAACTTTCACATGTACACAGATATCTATCATTATATCAGATACAGTATATATTAAAGTTTCAATTTATTATAGAAACAACGGGAGACCCTTGATTTTTTTGACCTCCCCCCCACCAAATTGTCAACCCCTGCGTCCTTACAAAAAAAACACATAAATTTTAAGCCTTTTTGAGGTCGAAGATTTACATCGTGGAACTGTCGTGCCCTTTGCTCATGGTAAGCAAATGCCAATGGAGGAGAAATATGGAGACATTTAGTGAAATCCCATGCGTTTGAAAAGATGCTTCATCATTTTTTTGAAAGTCACTGAAAAAAAGAAGTGGTGGAGGAGGGAGTGGATGATGATGATGATGATGATGATGATGATGATGATGATGATGATGATGATGATGATGATGCTCTTCCCATCGCACGGAAAGTTCCATTGCTGTGAGGATCTTCATCGAATGGGAGCTGGAGGATCTGTTGAACCAGGCGATTGCGCAGCAGTTGGAAAAACGGGGTCAAAACTGTCTTAGCTGCGCCTCCATGAAACATCATGTATATGCTGATGTTGTTTGGATTGAGGCCAAGGGGCAGATTTTGAGGTGATTAAATGGATTTTGGAATCAACCCCACAAAATACTTACCTTACCCTTCTCTTTATCTCAAAGTTTACCTATCGCAAGTGGGAGGCTTGAAGTTATATTTTTTTGGTTGAGAAACCTTTCAGGACCGGGAAATGGACAATTTTGCTCCCCTGATACCAACTGCACATGTTCAAGAAACAAAAACATGTTTTTACACCCAAAACACGAAGGTCATGGTGCAGGGCCTTCTGCTGCATCAGTATCCAACATGGATACTCTTGCAGCCATCAAGGCGACTTGGGTTTGGGTGCTTGGCTTGGACCTGAAAACTCATGGCTTTGGAACAAGAAAATCATTCCACAAAAATACAATTCCCTTTTTTATTTGAATTTCACAGGGGTCTAACCTGCATTTTGTCAAAAAAGACAGGCATTTTGCACATTTTACATTTTTGTTTTGGAAAAAAAAACAAATAGGTTCCCGAATTGGGCCGATTTTCAGCTGGTCTCTCCAACACACCCCTTCCCCGTTTTTTTCCATCAGGCTCCCGAGGCCGCGGCCAAAGCCATCTCGGGTGGTAAGTTGGGGACCCTGAAGTGATCGTGGAAGTCAAGAAGTGGTTCCCCCCCAAAATTTGATTTTTTCCCTCTAGGGAACGATCACATACCGCATACCCCACCAAAAAGGGAAAAGGAACATCATCTTCAAAATGGACTTTTCAGGGTATATGTCAGTTTGCAGGAGGGTGAATTTTTCAGTTCGCAAATGTTGTATATAGAGGTCCTTATATATTTTTTCTTGTTTGCTTGTATTTTTTCATGTTGAGAATTCGTCTATTGATAGAGCGGGATGACACACGTAGGCAGCCAAGATTTCTAGTGATTCAATGGAGCCTCCAACGGTGGCATATCAATCAACCGTCCAGCAACTTCTGGGTGTTATTGGGTCCATCAAGTGAGTGAAACAAAAATCGACACACTGGTTGAGATGCAGGAAATTGACCACAATTCATGATTTTTTCCAACCAAAAACACACCAGCCAGCTGGCAGACTGCATGATTGGATTGTCTTTTTTTTTTGGTGGTTTAAATCATCACGGTTTCCTCGTCTTGCTTGGCCCTTGCATGGCTACAACATCATCAGGAAGTGGAGCATGTGCTCCTGAACGAATTTCAGAATTTCATCCCAGGTTTGGAGAAAGACCTGCAAAGCTTTGGTAAAAATAAAGACATCAATGAAACCGCTGGCCAACCCACGGAAGGCATAGAAAACCTGTAATCTGACCTCAGTGTTAGAAAATCCTTTCTTGGGTTCATGGCAAGATGTTTAGATGTAATCAAATCGATTCACTTGATCTTTACTTTTGCATCTCTTCCTATTTTCAAGAATTACTTTCCATCTCCAACGTCTTGCAGAGGTTTAGTTGCAACATATTGCAACTCATCTTTTTGTGTAGCTGATCCCTTCTTAAAGTGGTCCAATTTTTGACGCCAAAAAATGGCACGTGTGGTTTGGTGGATGCTGCTGATCTCATTTCAGCGAAGCATTGCGCAGCCTCCAGTGACTTGATGGAATCCACTTGTATATCAAGAGATACCATTTTTTGAGTTTGGGATGTATGGAGAATTTTCATTTTGAGATTGGAACTGGTACATTCTTGTGTTTTTTTAATGATAATTGGCAGAGTTTTTTATTCCAGCTCCGTTTTTTAGTTGTTTCAGCAATGGCATTTATCAACAGCATGTTGATGAACATGCTTGAGGAATCTTGAGAATTGGATAGAATTGACGAGATAGGTATCCCTTGTGGATGACTCTTTTTTGAAGCAACACTTGGGAGTGAGCGGGGGTTCATGTTGACGAAACTCCGAGGAGCTCATGCAGGGTGCTGTTGGAAAGAAACCTTCGCGGCTTGCAAAGACCGAGCCATTTATTAAGTGCAACACTTGTCACTTGGTGTCTCAAAGGCTTGAAGTTGCGTTTTTTCTCTTGGGAAGATCAGGAAATTCAGCCAATGGGACATGTTTCATGAAAATGGATGGCAACAAATAAAAAAAACCCTGTGATTCCATTGAAGTTACAAATGTGCAACCTGGAAAAATAACCATTTGGATACCCCCAAAAATGGTGGGTTTGGGTTCAGATGAACCAAACTCTCCAAGCCCTGCACCTTCAGGTAAGCTTGCTGCAACTGAAGCCTGGTGCCTTGGCGGCAATTGCATCATGGGGTGGCATTTTTTGAAGTTGGATTTTTGGGACCCCTAAAACATGTAGTGGCCGACAAATCTAACGAAAAACACACATTTTGGTGTGATTTTCTGGTTGCATCCATGTTACAACATCAAGTTTCAACAAACATCACCCCAAACGTGACTCCCTTCTAAAAAAAACACACGTTTTTTTTCGAAAGTCAGCCGTCAGCAGGTTGCAAGTTGCCAACAAGGCGGCAGAGCTTCCAAGAGGCACGGTCTGGCGTAGTTTCATTCCGTTTAGGTTTCTGATGGCCAAAATTTCTGAAAATGGAGGATTTTGGAAGACTAGTTTCCTTTGAGGCCCGGCCTATTTTTCAGGGGCAATGATGTTAGTTTTGGGGAGTGTAAATCATACCAAATCTCTACCCGGATACGACTACGATTGTTGAAAAGAAGAGTTATGTGGTGACTTCTTTGCAGAGAAGAGAGCATTGCTTTGATATGACGTTTTTTTTTTAGAAATACAAGCAGTTGCACGGTACGTACTGTAGATGTAATGTAAGTAGAGAATGGTGTGAAGCTTTAACTGCATGATGACACAGAAGACTATCAAACCGAGAATCTTGACAATCTTAGAACACCTACCTGGTACCTGAAACATCCACTTCAAGAATTTCAGTTGGATGACTCCAAACCTTAACTGTGAAAAAAACAGTTCGAAAAATCACCATTTTCCATCCATTAAAAGTTGGGGGGCTTCAGGGGTTCCAAAGGTAGAGGTATACGGTAAAAAGCATGGATCTTTTGTCAAACTTCGACCTTCGAGAGGTTTTCACCTTGTTTTTTGCCACATGAGACTCGATGATCGATGTGCTGCACGCCGAGGAACACTCGGGGAGGTTGAAATTGGCGAAGTTCTGGATGCAATTTGTGATGCAGACGATGACCTTGGATCCTCGTTTTTGAGGATTAGTCATCCCCGAAAATCACTGACTGGGTCTGACTGGGTGGTGGTTTCAAATATTATATATATATACTTTTAATTTTCACCCTATTTGGGGAAGATTCCCATTCTGACTAAGTTGAAACCACCAACTAGCTGATTTTCTCTAGTCAGAAAGACCGAAGAGGAACGCCCAGATGATTTGTTTGAGGCGAATGGATCACATTCTACGATATTGAACAGAAGGAGCGGTGCTCAAAACAAACGATGCATAAACGAAAGACAAACTGGTGGTTGGAAGAAGGATTCTAGGGAAGTTGAACCGTAACAACCCCCCAAAGATGTCCAGTTGGTGCAATCGATGGGTCAAACCGTTTTGGTTGGAATCCGAACTTGGATTGCAGAGAACTTGGCTGCTCCATTGTTAAATTGCATTTTGAAAGAGGAGGCTTCTTGGTGTCCTGAAATGATGCTGAATTTTTTCTTGTATTGATTGCAAATAGGGATGCTTGTGATTACTAGTATTCTCTTGGTACCATTGAAATTCTATGCCAAAAGGTACTCGTAGGTGGTTGAACACTAAGTGATGCTGGGATCCGTTGCGCTACAATTTCATACAGTTTCCTTCTGGATTTGGGGTTTTCCCCATTTTCCCCTATTTAGCAACCGCCATTTATTTGCTGAAGACTGGAGTTCCACTTCTTTTGCCTTTTGCTGAAAGCTGAGAGGATGGAGAAGTGATGTTAGAGAACAAAACTGAAGTGGGCGAATGTCGGAAGGAATGTACCACTTTGATGCATGCCTGCCGTTTCTTGGCACAAAAGGATGGATGTCTTTGGAGATGATGAGGAGATTGATTCAAGAGAGCTCTTGGGAAAAGCAGCATTTTTGATGTTTCAAAGGTTCCAAAAACTCAGACAGAAGACAAAAAGCTGCCATGTCTCCAAAAATGAGGGTCTTTGATCAAGACGACTGCCCCAAACTGCAGAGGAAATAACTTGATTTGTCTACCTCAAATATGGGGAATCTGAACCATGGGAATCTCCGGGTACCCCCCCCAACGCAAACCTCTGTAGGAATACAGTAAGGCCTTATTACTGTAAGGGATTATTAACCAGCACTCTCCCTGAATTTTCGGATGAATACGGCATCTCCTGGGGAGGGGTGGTATTGCAAGGGTACCCTTGCATTCCCATGACTGAAGACATAGTGAGGTGCGGTGTTTGATGAACATCGAGAAGACATGACCGAGATGAAGCTTGGTATTGCAACCTTGTTTCTATGCCATTAAATCCCGTGAGTTTCGTGAATGTTTTTCCGTTTTGGGTTGACATGTTATCGCTCGAATTGGGGATCATTTTGGCAATATTGTAAATTAGAAGCTCATGAAGGTCCATATTGTATACATTTTGAAGTGTTGGATCCAACTCAACTACTCAGATTGAACCCGACGAGGTGTCGAGGTGTTGATCTTTTCCAGTGAAGCTCTACAGCAGTTGATTGACACGATGCCAGTCATGAAAATTTGAGGCTCTTCAAGCACTATCGACTGGAAGGAAAAGAGTCCAAACGACTGTCCTTAGAGAAGTTCGTATCACGTTTGTGCAACAAGATGTCGAAAGCTTGTCCTGGAAAGATCCATGGCGGCAGCGGGAAAAACTTGAGACTGCTTGCTAGATGAAGGGATGTTACTTGAGTTGGAGGTGATTAGGTGATGGTGTGGGCCGTCAGTGATTGCAAATGTTGTTATCCTTTTTCTCATTAGTTGTACAGCCAGATGAAGATGATGTGCATCATGCTCCCAGGGTTGCTTATGTAGATTTTGCTGTCATTTGACAAGTGTATTCACTTCGCCGCCTCCTGCTGTTACACATTCTACATCTATCTATACATAGATGTGTCGCATCATTGAAGCAAAAAGTTGTAAATTCACATGATATCCACAATGTGACATATATCTTGGGTTGTCCCCCTTTCCCAGTAAGAGTGACAAATGAAGGTTTATATAAAACTCTTGGTCGTGGATATTACTTGGGAAGGGGGACAACCCAACATATATCCATTTCTCAGATTACATCCCCAAAAATTAACAGCTCGCACCGGCCAGGAGGCTGAACCACCCCAAAAAGGAAACTCATCTGAACCAATTTTAGTGTTTCAAGTGCAAACTATGAGGTTGAAGGGATGGTAATATTGGGTCGAAAAACGACCATTCCTACATCTTGCCCAGGAGGGTTCCTGCGGGTTTTGAACATCGTGATGAGCCCTGGATGCCCATCTTAGATCCTGAAGGCCAATGAAATTGTGGATTTTTGTTGCAAAGACATTGGGATAAACACATTCCTAAACAAATCCTTAGATTTTTTCCAAGCAAAATATAAAACGCACTTATAGACTTTATAACTTATAGATATTATATAGCTACATAAACAGTAGATGTTACGGGCACACATGTATGATAGATTCACAATTCTGATGTGGATTATGTAGGTTGTCTTTGAACATTTTGCCATGGTGACTTCGCAGGCTATCGCATGCGGAAGATGCAGCATGTAACCTGGCACATAGTAAAGTGCCTGTATCTGTGTGGGGATGGGTGTGGTCAGTTTTTTCTTGCTCTTTTTGTTCTTCCTCTTCTTATTGTGGTTCGTATTGTCCTTGTTGTGCTTGTCGTCGTTGTCGTCGTTGTCGTCGTTGTCGTTGTCGTTGTTCTCGTTGTTCTCGTTGTTGTTCTTGTTCTTGTTGTTGTTGTTGTTGTTGTTGTTGTTGTTGTTGTTGTTGTTGTTGTTGTTGTTGTTGTTGTTGCCTTTCAGACAACCCTCTAGAAGCTCCATGGAGAGCATTTCAGTTGCACCCATCACCGTGGCCCGTGGCCGAGTTTGATGTAAAGAATAGCTAGTCATTGGGTGGACTGGCCCCACGTCAATGTTTTGTTACTGTACTTGGCACATTCACATTTACACACTCGCCCCTTTATCGCCATTGAAGCCTAGCGGCCTGGCCAGTTGATGTCAGGCGCTGAACAAACAGTCCAAAGATTTTGGTAGCCAACCAGTGCAATTCCTGGATCCTATGGGTTCTTTGGCGATGGCGGAGATTTGGGTGTGTGATGGTCTTCACCATAGGAAGAGGTAGACTTGAATTGTAGAGGTTTGCACCTCATAAAAAAGGATTTACACTCTAGCAAACTTGATACGACAACAGAATCTGGACCTTTTGAAGATGTATCTCCTATTGGAAACGAGGATTTTCCATTGCCATGTTTTAGTGTACCAGAGGGGTATTTGGGATGAATTTTAGAGTATTTTTTTTTCCAATTGATGATAGGTTTGGAAGTCTGGCAGGTTCCCCTTTTTGTTTGGGGGAGCTGTTGTTTTCTTATGTGGATGCATGCCGCTTCATGCATTTAAGTAAACTTTTAGGTATATCATAATATGCACACACTTTTTTTTTGTTCATTTTGAATCGGAGCCTTTTACAAAAATCCTTGAAAAAAATAACGGCGAATGAATCTTTTCGCAAGTCCCGTGGCCCCACGACTTGGCGAAAACCGTGGGAAATCCATCGACATATCTCCCTAGGTTCGATGTTCATGAATGACGAGGATCTCTGATGCTCAACCACCAAGCTGACTGGCCACAAAAACCGTCCGACTCAGCGTGGAGGTCCAAAAAAAGGTGTGTGTGTGTTTGCCATTTTGCCGTGGAAAACCATGCTGTTTTTTTTTAAAACTCATCTAGATTCTCTGTGACATCCATGCATCCATATATAACAGTATAT
>DF240811.1:0-46222 GCA_000507305.1 Breviolum minutum Mf 1.05b.01
ATTGCAAAGCCATGTGCTATAGAAAATTGGCCAATTGTTCTGGCCGAGTGACAGCCATTGGAGACATTCATGTAGCAGGCAAAGTCTTATCTGTTGTGTTTCCACGTGATGAATATTCAACGCCATTGAAAAGCTTACTTTGCAGGTCCGGACAATGATAATTCCACTCTTATCCAATCTACAACACTCTGAACCAGTGGACCATGTCTGACTATGTTTTTGCCGTTCACTTTTTGTGTTGAGGTCAGGGCCCCTTTCTATCATAGTATCACACTTTTTGGGAGAGGATAGGCCAGCTGTGATGTCTAGAGTCTAGAGCTCAAGGTCATCCCGTCATCCGCAATCATGGTGAAACCATTTGTTACAGGCAATTGGCCAGTTGTTTTGGCCGAGTGACAGTCGTTTGAAACATTCATGTAAGTATAACAAGAAACCTTGCAGATCCCCAATCATGCGGAAACCATTGATACGAAGCGATTGCAAAGCCATGTGGTCCATGAACCTGGTCCATTCAGAAACTTACGTGGCATGTTGGGACAACAATGATTCCACTCCGATCCACTCTGTTTACAGCCTTTGGAAGCCGCAGGTGACCACTCATGAGCTTTCGTTTCAGGACAATCTTCCAATGAAACACAACGGCTTGAAGATGTATGATGTGATGTTATGTCCCGAAGTGTGTGTTTTGCAAAGTGTGGTGTGTCAAGATTCTTCACATTTAACTTGCGTGTGCACTCCTTCATCTTCATGAGAATCTGTGTCGAGAGTGCTAGCACTCCTGGCATTCTGCGAGAAGATCAGGACTCAGACAGGAAAACAGCTTTGCAGGCTTCAGCAGAGGACCTATTTACCTTCCTTCTTGTCACTGAAGACCCAGCAGTAAGGGATGCCTGGCTTTCGAGGGGAGCAAGTGACACTACCACTGCATCGGTGGCAGCAATTTTTTGAAGTTCTGCTAACAGATTCACGAAGGGCTCCATGCGATCGGGAGCTGGATGTGTGACATGACTTTCATGACTTTAGCTTGTTTTCTCATCTTCTCTTCTTTTCCAGGTCCCTCCAGCCACTTTTCGACCTTCCATCAGCTGCCAGTGAGGAAGGTTTTGCCAACCACGAGTCAGTGATGGTGACATGTTCAGCAGTCTGCAATAGCAGCGCTGAGCTTCATCCCACGTGGGCAAATAGGGCATAGGGGTCTGCATCCTGCTTGCCACTTAGTAAGTTTTGGTCTTCTGGTGTTTTGAAAGTTGCTTGCCCCTTCGCTCTTAAGGCGACCGATGTCTCCTCATTCAACATCCTCATATGTAAAACCTTCAGGCTTGGTTGAGCAAACATTGCCCCTTGACCCCTTCGAGAAAGTGAAACCCTTGGAGAAAAGAGGGTACAACTTGCAAAAACAAAGCAATGGATGGAAACCTTTCGAGGGTCGTGTAGATGCCTTTCTAAAGTCCTTGCTGACTCCGCTGACGGCAGTGTTCTTGTGGTCGCAGTGGCATATGGGTTGCTGTTCAGAGACTTAGACAGACATGTCAGTCAGACACTGACATTACTGACATTCCGCACTCCTGTTCTCAGAGCTTGTCATTCGAGACGTGCCTGTTCCTTATTGGATTGCCCGACTTCGTTCTTTGCAAAGACCTTGCAAACGCCATTTCGTATGGACAAATACATACGTACAAGCAGAGACTCCTATTCGCAGTCAACGGACGGAGAATGTCACAATTTCTTCTAGCATGCAGTCTGGCTTTAGAGTCCAGTGGGTGAATTCAGTAACTTGGCTGACAATGCTGTCGATTTGTGTAGGGAAAGAATGAAGGAATGAAGGAAAGAAAGGAACGCGTGTATGATAGAGTCGATCGAGTATGTGTACAACATGTACAACTGCAACTGCACAACTTCTTTGCCTGTACATAATTTTCGGGATCCAAGGTTCAGGGGTGGCGGTAAGGGAGACCTTGAGACCCGTTGGAGGCAAGATAAGTCCACAGATCTTTTTACAGCAACGTTGGGTACCCAGATCCAGTCATAAACTTGAAACCGAATCCACAATTGGGATTTGGCACCTTGAAAATATCATAGATGAGGTTGAGTCAGACTGGTTGGAACTTGGGTTTTTATCCACTGCTTGTATCGGATACATCCCCTTTCTGGAAGCACCAGCGGGGGATCTTAATTTCCTCTGTCATTTTTCAAGCTAGACATCAATCGCACACATTGTTGTGGTAGGACTTGCCATATCTTGCCACAGCGGCAGCTGCCAGAATAGAAGGGAGAAGCGTTCAGTTCCGACATTTGCGTTCTTCGTTGTAATTCATACCTTAGCCTTAACACACCTCGTCATACCTCATCAACGATCCTCGTGTGAACATGTGTTATCACATGGTAAATCCATCATTCTGTTTTGGCCTTGTCATGTGGCGCAAGCAAAACTCAGGATTGTGTGAGGTTGCACAAGCATTTCGGTAAATGGCGCAAGCTGAGCGTGACAAAGTTCCGCAAGCAGAGCATAACAAGGCAACAAAAAGATAGATCTATCAAATCATCAAGGTGTTCACTGCCGTTCTGATATGAGAAGCAAGCAGACATCCTTCAGTGATAGAAGACGCAACCATGGAACTTATGAGACATTTTAAGGAGTGTGTCAGGAGTATGAGATCCTCAGCAGGATACATTGCACGTAGGCATGCAAACAGAAGAAACACAACATGTTGCCGTGCGGAAACTTGAGATTGTCAGCAGGATCCCATATGCATATATGACTTGTATATGTGGTGGTCAAAAGATGTGAGTGAAAGGCAGGGGGTGAAGTGTCGGTGCTGTTTGGCCGCAAGTCATTGCCAACTGTCCGACCTGGCCGATTTTGGACAATTGAATCCCACAGAGCGGCTGACACGCTCTAACCTGAACTTGGCGATTCTCAACAGAATGACAATACAGAAAGCAGTAACAGTCCGTGGTCATTGTGGTCAATGTCGCGAGCTATATCTTGCCATAGCATGCCCTTCAGCATGCAGCTCCCAGTCATACCATCAAACCTGGTGTATCTTCAGATTTGATCCAAGTACTGTGTGATCAGTACGCGCATTGTGGGGTGAAGTCAATTTGCCGTGCATTAATAAATAGTAGTGCCTAACAGATCTTGGCCCTGCCAAAGAAACTGCACATATGCTTGGTCTCAGGCTTTCAGTTCCGGCATTGGGGAGGACAGCTTGGCACCACACATTCCCTTGCAAATTCCCCAAAAGTGGTCAAAAACGACTACTTCTAGCCTCGGCCGCCCGGTGCAAGTTTTTACTTCGTCAGCAATGAGAGCTGGGCGAGGACGAAGCGTCTATGGAACTCATCAGGCATTCTTTGGTCGCGTCAACCCCCCGATGGAGCCACGCCAGCATCAGCCAGACAACTTGGCCATGCAGAGGTGCCAAATCTAGAATGACGAAGCATACTCTCAAAGATGTCTTTTGTGACTTGTCGTGACAGTTCCAGTGATTGGATTTCAACATCTTTCAAAATATTTCAACCACTTTCAGTTTCATAATTGGAAGCTAGAATACAGACTACATCACAGCTCAAGTCCAAGCCAGATACAAAGAAAGCTAGATTCTGGATCACTAAAATTGAACAGAACCCGAAGACCCGTTGCCTCCAGTGTTTTTGAAAAGTGTATCCGCACTGTTCTTTGTCATAGATCTATCTTCCACGAGCAGCTAAAGCCTCCCACCAGCGTGAGATGCGACTTGGTTTGAGTCGGAAAAGTCTGGCATTAAAGCAATATCACCCAAAGAGGGCTAAAGCCAGATGTCCTCAGAGATTTCAGCCCATAGGATAGTCCGTCCTTTGCCTCCCTTTGCCTCCCCGTTGAACTTGATGCACATCGATGCGCACCGATCAGCCAACTGCCGGGATTGTTCAGGTTGCTGGCAACCTGTGGCCTGTGTCCCACTGACGTGTATGCGATTTATCAAACTCTTGCCCTTTTTACATACTCCTTTTAGAACTTTGTGTCCCGGATTCAGAGTCCAAAAGAGAAATAAAAGAAATGTGCAATGCGTCTAAAGAAAGGTCGGTCCGTTTTCTGTTTGCCAGTCCACGCGTCCAAGTGCTGCAGAATGGGTTGACCGCAAATTGATGCGAATTGAGACAAACGTCAACCAAGCCAAGCCTGACAATGTACAGAGTCAACTCTCAGGGTTGTTCGGAAGATAAAGCAGGAGTAGACAAGAGTCGGGCCAGAGTGCGTGCCATCGGTCTGAAATCACATGTTCCGTCTTTAGCTACTCTGGGCCGCATTTTCTGGCGGAATGCAGATCTTGGAACTTTCGCCAAATTCAGCCGAGGCAATTCTAGGACTTTCAACGTTGTACCAAAGATTTGCCGGGCAAAATGCACACATAGACATAGATCATCCCATTCTGAAGTTGTTGTAGTTTTGCATGGGTTGAAGAGGCACGATGGGAACGGAGCGCGTCTCCGTGCACCCCATGGCTGCTGGGGCACTAGAAGGCCCCAACAATGACCCCTCCCAGGGAGTGCATCTTCAGGACGGCCATTCGCGTGTCTTCCTCAGGGACCAACGTGTCGTCCATGACAAAGTATGACACTGACGGGTCCCAGACCGCCATCTCCTCCTAAAAGCGATGATTGGCTCCGGTAAAGTGAAAGGAAGCAGGGTTTTGGTCAGGAAAGATCGCAGTAGCGGCTTCCACCAGGGCACTATGCCACGGGCGATCTTCCGCACTGCATTCAAAGCGTTTGCAAGTGGTATGGGTTCGGCCCTGTGCAACAAACACCAGATAAACCTCACTTGCCCGCACCACCATTGAGACTTTGACACACCCCGCCGAGCCATTGCACCCAGCTTCGTCGAACTTGCTACTGCTAGACAGCTCCTAGTTGGCCTCACTGATCCAAGGCATCGGCCAGGACTCCACTTCCTGCAATCTTGGCCGCTCGACAATTCCCAGACATTCAGCCACATTCAGCCCAAGGCCCCGCTTTTTCGGGGAAGCAAGGCCAAATGCATATGCTGCTCCTCTTGGGAACCCCAGACTTGGAGGTTAAACGCATCTTGCCGCAAGATTCGCAAGAGGGCAAGTTGCCGGTGTCCATTCGATGGATATAGCCAACCATTGGAAACTGATGACATGCCATGCTGTGTTTGGATTTGAGCAGAGCTTCTGTAGAGAGCAGCCAATGCTCCCCAGCCGATTGTTTTGCAATATTTCACTTGACTCACTTGACTCGCGGTGACAACCTCATCTGCTCAGAAGTGAGACGAGCTTCTGCACCCTCGACCAATTGAATTCCAACTTGGAGTGTTTTGATGTTTTTAGTGTGCTTTGCTTGGTTTTTCGTTTTGACTCCTGTTTTACTCTTTTCCAGCCCGCTCTCAAAAGAAGGCTGCTGGATAAGACAGCTGGAAGGTTTTGTGGAAACACAGCACTTGCATGCATTTAGAATCCATTTATGCCTGTCTTCCGCATCGCCCTCCAGTTTGAAAGATCATGAAAGGTTGGCGATAACTTGCTCTCGTGTCTGTCCTATGTTCGCATTACCAAGGAGTAGAGTGAGTAAAGGTGTCCTTGAAGACACCCCTTGCCTTTGTTTGTCACCTTCGCGGCCAGTCATGAAGGAACGCCTCAGTTTTCTTGGACTTCGATGCAATGCGGGATCAGCCTTATCATGCACCCGGCATCACGGGCTGAGGGCTGTATTCAAAGTATCTACGGTGACTCCCTGAGATGCCGAGATGCTCTTAAAAGTCCGAGCTTTCATGGCGCCAGCTTCAGTATCTCGGATGCATTCTAACCACACAGTGGCTTCAGCGGATTTCTCACGACCTCGTATGTTCTCAATATTTTTCAATCTTGAGAGTGAACTTGTCAACGTTCTGCGGCAAGGGTACAGCTTGAGATACTAGGGGCCTTAATCTTGCTGTTGATTCCTGGCTGAAAAGGTCCCGTTGGTTTGAAGACCTTTCCAGATTCCAGTTTTGCTAGGCCAGCAGCCTTTGAACCCCTAACAAGTATTCAAAACTTCAAAACTGGTGACGTTACAACTCAGATAGGGACTGAACATCACCCCAACTGTTGGAAAGCCATGGCAGTTGCATCTCACCAAATCAAAGTTTGTGCCATGAGTTCTATATGCCTGAGGTACAATGGCAAGATGACATCTAATCAGATACTGAGATCCATGAAGGTGCGCTGCGAGGTTCAACCACAAGGGAAGTCAATGTTGAACTTGAGGAACCGTTGCTTTTATCTTTGATTTCAGTCAGTTAAAATAGTAGCAGATGCCAATTGCTTAGTAGGCAAGACTTACTTAACTTAGTTATGTAGCTATATATATAACATGTTATAACACATTGTTGGAGAGCATTTTTGACAAGTCTCGTCCTTGAACAGCACGGGAGTGCAACACTTCCAGTCAAGTCCAGGTTTGGACAGATAGACCTGATTTAACCTTTGAGCCCACAAAAACAGGTGAGACAGGTTGAAGTGGGTTTTCACTCTATCAAAGGCACGTCTCTCAACATTTGTCTGCACAGGTGCCTAAGTCGAAGCAATGTCAACCTTGAGGAGGCTCGAACCACCTGGGGCAAAGGGTGCAGTATTATACACACTCTTGGACTTGGACTGGCTGAAGCATGCCCAGCTGCTTAAGCTTTGATTTTCTGGCAAGAAGTAGGAGCGCTTGAAGAGTTTGGATGCCAAAACAAAAACGTTGGGTTGCTCTGACATTCGAAATGACTCAATCAATCAATCAATCAAACAAACAACCAACCAATCAATCAATCAATCAATCAATCAACCAACCAATCAATCAACCAACCAATCAATCAATCAATCAATCAATCAATCAATCAATTTTTGCATACATTTGCTGGGAAATCTGGGGTCTACTGGGTCACCAAGTATGAGCAGTCAGACGTTTTACATCAATTCATTTGTCACTATCACGTGATATTGTT
This sequence comes from Breviolum minutum Mf 1.05b.01, assembly GCA_000507305.1. Classification (NCBI taxonomy): domain Eukaryota; class Dinophyceae; order Suessiales; family Symbiodiniaceae; genus Breviolum; species Breviolum minutum. The sequence continues at coordinate 6,974 of DF240811.1, forward strand.
GAGAGTCATGAATCAATCCACGCATGAATGAAGGACGATGAACATTCTTATCTGAGCTTTCTGTGTGTCTGAATCTCGAACAAAGTGTCTAGTTTCATGATCCACTTCAAGACAGACTGGAGCTGCGCCGTTGGCTCGATTGAGGCAAAATGAAGTGAGTGAACTCAGCAATAGGTGGTAGAAATGGGTATACCGCCTGGCAACTGGCAACGCTTTTTTTGAGAAACAGTGCGAAGTTTGGCTGGGACTTCTTACTTTTGGATCAGTTGGGTGTTTTGAGGTTGGCTGGCCTTTTTCCCGAAAAGGCAAGGGGAAGGGTTCTTTCAAAGGAAGGCTGCCATATTTGATGACCTAAAGATGACCACCAACTAGCTGACCACTATTTGAAGAGGGCTGCTGAAAAGGGCTGCTCTTGATAAAATTCTTTTTTTCCCCAGATAGCGATAGCTATAGGGGTTCTTACTTCCAATAGGGGGAGGGCGACGAACCACTTTGGCGGATTGGACGTGGCAGCAGGGTGCCATTGCAGGGTGGTGGACGTGGTGCCATTGCGGGTGCCATTGTTGGGTGCCATTGTAGTGCGCTATGGTTCGGGGGGAGGGTGACGACCAACTTTGGGGGAGTGGACGTGGTGCCATTGCTGGGTGCCATTGGTGCCATTGTAGTGCGCTATGGTTATGGGGGGAGGGTGACGACCAACTTAACTAAGGCTTGACGGAACTAGTGCTTGACTGAACTAGTGCTTGACAGAACTATTCCTTGACTGAACTAGTGCTTGACAGTATTCCTTGCTTGAACTAGTACTTGACAGAACTACTACTTGACTGAACTAGTACTTGACAGAACTGTTACTGTACTGAGCTATTTGCATGTTACTATGAAGTGTTATGTGAGGGAACTGTTGTTTTACAGAGCTATTCGCATGATACTTTACTGAACTGTTACTTGACTGAACTAGTACTTGACTGAACTGTTGCTTTACTGAGCTATGTGCATGTTATTCTACTGAGCTGTTACTCGACTGAACTGTTGGTTTACTGAGCTGGACTGAACTGTTGCTTTACTGAGCTATTTGCATGTTCCTCTACTAAACTGTTAGTTGACGGAACTGTTACTTTACTGAGCTTGACTGAACTATTACTTTACTGAGCTATTTGCATGTTCAAATCTCCGTAACTCGGAAGTTTCTTGAAATGAACTTCCTTTGATTACTTAATGACATAGTATTGTTTTACATATTCATTCTATATCGCACCTCGATATTACAAATCAATCTTCAGCTTCACATTCCCAGCTTCCCTGCAGGTTAATCCGAATTGGCTGTTTCACTGTCAATTATTCAAGGTTTTGGCCCAAGACAGAGTGCCCCCTGTACAGGCGGTGCTGTGTCAGATTAGCGGCTAGCGATGAATCCTCAGAGCAGAAAATTTACCCATAACGTTTGTGTGGCAGATTCCTATTTTTTTGACTCTACAAATTTGTAGCTGCTATCCTGTGCAGACGTTTGTGCCTTTACGATTTTGTGAACCTACCTTGGATTCGGAGTTCCTCCCAGTTCACAGGAAAAAGCGCCTGGACAGAGATGGATTTGATGGATTTTAGTGCTCTCCTCCCAACATGCGCGATGACATATATAAACGAGAAAACGGAAGCTGACAGTCGGCCGAATTGCTCCAAAACCTGCATGAATTCCTGAACTTGAGATGGTGGGAGCCACAAGGAATGTCACCCAAACTTGCGAAGGGATGCTACAAACCACAAACAATCTTTGTGAAACATCTGTGTTTCCTTTAGCCCACCTGAAGTGAAGTTGAGTCTTCCATTGTCCCCCCGAACCTGGCAAGGACGGAGTTTTTGTTCTAAATAGAATATGTCTTTTATGAGGCATTCACACAGCAAGCAACGTTTTCACCGAAGCAGATAGCCCCTGCCTCCCGCCTGTTTGGTTGAATCTGGACGATTGCAGAGGCCCAAAGAGTATTGATTGGAGGGCTGGTGGGGCTGCCCTAACTCTACCTGGCTAGCTATCAGATTTAGAATCCGAAGGTCATCCCCAATCATGCCGAAACCAGTGATGGGAAGCCATTGCAAAGCCATGTGGCACATGCAACTAGTTGACTTTCGGACCGAAGTGATAAATATTAGGTGCAGCCATTCGAAAACATACTTGGCATGTTCGGACAACAATGATTCCACTCTGATCCACTCTGTTTACAACCCTTGGAAGCCGCAGGTGACCACTCATGAGCTTTTGTTTCAGGACAATCTTCCAATGAAACACAACGATTTGAAGATGTATGATGTGATCACGATGTTATGTCCCGAAGTGCCACTTTTTTGGTTGAAATCAGATCCCTTTGCCAGCTGTGATGTCTAGAGTCTAGAGCTTAAGGTCATCCTGTCATCGATAGTCAAGGTGAAGCCATTTGTTATAGGGAATTGACCAATTGTTTTGGCCGAGTGACAGCCGGTGTAGACATTCACGCAGCAAGCAACGTTTTAGCGATGGTGCTCCCACTCTGTTTGCAACGCTCGGAAGGAGATGGCACCTGCCTCCCGCCTGTTGGTTGAAATCTAGACCATTGCCAACGCCCAGCCGAGTCTTCTTGAGGTCTATTTGAATGTGCTTGGTCACCCATTGAAATGGTGACATCAGCAAGGCCACCAATTTCACCATGCTGGGCCGAGTAGCCAAGCCAATCTTTACAAGTCTATGCCAGAGAAGCAAGGCCAGCTGTGATGTCTAGAGTCTAGAGCTCAAGGTCATCCCGTCATCCGCAATCATGGTGAAACCGTTTGTTACAGGCAATTGGCCAGTTGTTTTGGCCGAGTGACAGCCGTTACATAGAGACATTGATGTAAGTATAACAAGAAACGTTGCAGATCCCCAATCATGCTAAAACCAATGATGCGAAGCCATTGCAAAGCCATGTGCCAGCCCGTGTAAGTGTAGACATTCACGCAGCAAGCAACGTTTTAGCGATGGTCTGTTTGCAACGTTCGGAAGGAGATGGCACCTGCCTCCCGCCTGTTAGTTGAAAGCTAGACGATTGCCAAGGCCCAGAGTGTTGATTAGAGGATATTAGAGGGTCATGCGCCATTGGGGCTGCCCTATAGCCCTGCCTGACATCACATTGTCACAGTGTGCAAATTTTGGGAGTGGCTAACAGTCATATTTAGAATCCAAAGGTCATCCTTAATCATGCCGAAACCATTGATGCGAAGCCATTGCAAAGCCATGTGCTATAGAAAATTGGCCAATTGTTTTGGCCTTTGGAAGGGCCGGGTTTCCATAAAAAGAAGAAATGAGTCCTACACTCCACTGTCCATGCTGTCAATGCTGTCCATACTATTTATATACTCACAGACCAGGCTTTTTTCCGATGCACACATTCTCCATGGCCAGCAAGTTCTATAACAATAAACACAGGCCTCAAGCTTGTAGATATCCAGCCTGGGCCAGCAAGGGAAACTTGAGATGACCATTGCAGAAGGTTTGGATATCAAAAGCTACCAGCGGTTTCATTAGCCTTTGATCCCTCTCTTCATCAAATCCTCATTTCAAAGACCCATTGCCAAAATCGTTCTGCCTAGATCATCACTTGCAGTTCAATCCATTGAATCATTGATCTCGCGCATTGGATGAGATCAAACTAGTCCAACGGATGACAACCTATACCAGCACCATTCCAACCCGTTTTGCGTTCAGAATTTGAAAAAGAAAAACACTTCAAGTTGTCTTCAAGCTCAACATTTGCTGATTCCTGGTCGGATCCGAACTACCCGAGCAACAGTAGCAATTCGAGCTGTGCAGGACTAGAATTCCACGATTCTCATAAGAGACTGTGCTCAAAGCCGGCAGGTGAAGTTTGACTGCTAGACAATCAAGCACTGAAGGTTTGTCCGTTTGTCCGCATGTTTCTAAAGTGAAAGCCTTGAGATCAATTCAGGACAGGGGAATTTTGTTCTGCTTGATGCCAGCCGACAGTGTCAGGAAGAGAAAGAGGTCGCTGTAGCTAGTTGCAAGCTATCCTTCAAGCTGGGTGGAGAGCTGCAGCCACCAATGGGAACCAATGAGCTGGAAACCAAGCGTGCAGTGCATCCGCAGGGCACATGCCTCCAATCTAGTCAGTGACTACAGCAGAGCCAGGTCTCTTTTTCTTATCCTTGTTCTCCTGCTTGCAAGGCTTCTGATGGGCCAGATCAAGCAGCACTTCAGATGGACTATAGTTTGCCGACTTGGCGGTCATCTTGGAAACGCGACGCAAAGAGTATTTGTCACCATCGGCCAGAGAAGGGTGATGTCGCCGATGGAGGATGATGGAGCTCGATATCCTTAGCGGCAGTGCTATGGTAGGTGTGCCATGGAAGAAACATTCACCAGATACCGTAGTGACAATAACGAACAGCATGGAGAAAAGGTACAGTACTGCATAGAATACATCAAGCAAAACACAGGACAGACAACTTTGTCTTCAATTTCCTTGAAACCAACGATTTTCCAAAAGCTGTGTTTGATGTAGAGAACGATCACGACATGAAAATTTACTGTGTTTATTCAACATTTTGATATATCAAGCCAGTGTGACTGATTCGACATTGACATCGTATGTATACAGTATAAATAGATGCCCACTCCACAATCATGCGTAGAGGCCTTGCTTATTGAACCTGGGCTTTCTTTGCCATATGCCTTCCGTTCCAAAAAGCCGGGCTTTTTGCCTCGGACCGACCCCCCTCCCACCCCCCGAATGAGCCGTACAACTGTTCATGTGAGATGGCACCGTACGTCGAAATCTGGTATGCTTATTCAGGGGGACGGGGGGTGTGTCCCAGCCCGGGCTTTTGTAACAGGTGGCCGGACAGGGGCAAATTTAGTGGATCGATTGCTTGCCCATACTGAACAGGCCTCTGCCCATACTCCCAAAAAGCAGAAGAACAAGAGATGTTCAGATTGAGACTACAACCTGTCTGCGTTGCCAACGAGCCATGGAGCCTCGGAACAGTTCCGTGGGAGAGCGATTCCTTACAGAACCAATTTATGGGTAAACCTCGCAGAAGATGGCGTGCGCCGTAATTAGCCGTAATTGTCTCTTCGCCAAGGTGAAAACATTGCACAAGAACAAGAGATGTTCAGATTGAGACTACAACCAATGCACCATCGTGATTTTGAAATCTTCAGTGGGCACAGGAGAACCCTGGGGAATGGTCTTAGTGTCGAACCCCGACTATGAAAAGTCGTAGCCGATTTTCCCATGTTTGTGTCCTGTGGCGTTGCCAACGAGCAATGGAGCCTCGGAACAGTTCCGTGGGAGAGCGATTCCTTAAGCAATTTATGGGTAAACCGGCAAACCGATAAACCTTGCAGAAGATGGTGTGCACCGTAATTAGCCGTAATTTGTTTCTTCGCCAAGGTTCTTTCACTTTGGTGTTGTACAGTTGAAGATCAGATCAAGCAGCACTTCAGATGGACTATAGTTTGCCGACTTGGTGGTCATCTTGGAAACGCGACACAAAGAGTATTTGTCACCATCGGCCAGAGAAGGGTGATGTCGCCAAAAAGCAGAAAAACAAGAGATGTTCAGATTGAGACTACAACCATTGCATAGTGGCGAACCCCCACTATGAAAAGTCGTAGCCGATTTTCCCATGTTTGTGTCCTGTGGCGTTGCCAACGAGCCATGGAGCCTCGGAACAGTTCCGTGGGAGAGCGATTCCTTGAAGCAATTTATGGGTAAACCTCGCAGAAGATGGTGTGCACCGTAATTAGCCGTAATTCGTTTCTTCGCCAAGGTGAACACATTGCATGCCCCAACTCTGAACTGTATCAACAGATGTGGCATGTGTAGCAAAGTTGACACTAAGATGTGAGCCTTACTAGGGTCCCAGGGTGCAAATTCAGATTCTGTGTCCATCAAATGATTTGATACTGGCACCACATGTCACTGATTTGATATTGACATCGTATGTAATATAAATAGATGCCCGCTCCACAATCATGCGTAGAGGCCTTGCTTATTGAATCTGGGCTTTCTTTGCCATATGCCTTCCGTTACAGAAAGCCGGGCTTTTTGCCTCGGGCCGACCCCCCTCCCGCCCCCCGAATGAGCCGTACAACTTTTCATGTGATCCCCACCCCCTGAACTGCCAGAAATGAGGGAGGACGCAGGAAAATGTAATTACATTTTTTGTCAATGTAAATTGTCACTGTCGAGGTTCGCCATGTGCTGAGAATACCGCAGAATAAAGCACCTGGGGCATGCCAAGTTACATTTTCTTTAGGGGAGGGGGGGATGATAAAATGTAAGCCCAGAACCCGGAGGTTTACAATTCTGTGATGGCGTCGGCGAATGAGAAACCGCTAGAGTAGACAAATACACCTGGAAAAATGTAAGTTACATTTTCTGACGTCCCCCCCCAAGTAAAGCGGTGGTGATTTCATGTGAGGTGGCACCGTACGTCGAAATCTGGTATGCTTATTCAGCCCGGGCTTTTGTAAGAGGGGGGTGGCCGGACAGGGGCAAATTTAGTGGATCGATTGCTTGCCCATACTGAAAAGGCCTCTGCCCATACTCCCAAAAAGCAGAAGAACAAGAGATGTTCAGATTGAGACTACAACCAATGCACCATCGTGATTTTGAAATCTTCAGTGGGCACAGGAGAACCCTGGGGAATGGTCTTAGTGTCGAACCCCGACTATGAAAAGTCGTAGCCGATTTTCCCATGTTTGTGTCCTGTGGCGTTGCCAACGAGCAATGGAGCCTCGGAACAGTTCCGTGGGAGAGCGATTCCTTAAGCAATTTATGGGTAAACCGGCAAACCGATAAACCTTGCAGAAGATGGTGTGCACCGTAATTAGCCGTAATTTGTTTCTTCGCCAAGGTTCTTTCACTTTGGTGTTGTACAGTTGAAGATCAGATCAAGCAGCACTTCAGATGGACTATAGTTTGCCGACTTGGTGGTCATCTTGGAAACGCGACACAAAGAGTATTTGTCACCATCGGCCAGAGAAGGGTGATGTCACCGATGGAGGATGATGGAGCTCGATATCCTTTCAGGCAGTGCTATGGTAGGTGTGCCATCGCAGGAGAGTTTTCCTCAAGATGTTTCGACATGCTTAGAGCCTCAAAATATTTCCCAAATTTCTGTACACCACCACTACAGCTATTACAGTCCATCCGATTTTATGCTGTGTTTATTGCGGTGACTCGGTGATTCTTGAAGTTTTACAGAGTCCATGACCGTGGTGCCTCAAAAGACCTCAAGTGCGAATGTAGGCTGAGCTGATGTTTTTTTCAGGTACACTTGGATCTTGCTTTGTCGAACCATGTCGAACCCAGGACCCATGACAGCTGGAAGGTTGTTTGTCATGCCTTTCAAACTTTTGTGCGGTTGCAGAACAAAAGACTATCAGGGGTTGACACTAAGATGTGGGCCTTACTAGGTTCTCAGGGTGCGAATTCAGATTCTGTGTCCATCAAATGATTTGATACTGGCAGCACATGTGTTGCTCATCCTAACCTCACTGGACTGCCCATCTACAACTCCACCCAAAGTGTTAAACCACGTCGAGGCCTCTTCTTCCTCATGGATCGAAAAACCCATGCCACTCAGGTCATGAATGATGCGACTCTTGCCCAGGCCGCACAGGTCCTTGTCCAGAGAGATAGAATGGATGTTGTCACAGTAGGGCATACTGTAAATCTTCACCAATGCCAAGACTGCGCGACACAGCAAGCAACGTTTCAGTGTTGGTGCTTCTACTCTGTGTGCAGTGCTCGGAAGCAGATGGCTCCATATTTACAGTAGAATGTGGAATCCGAACGTCATCCTCAAATTACTGAAAACATTGATGCGAAGACATTGCAAAGCCATGCGCTATAGAAAATTGGCCAATTGTTGGCCGAGGGACGGCCATTGCTGTTTGCAACGCTCGGAAGCAGATGGCACCTGCTTCCCGCCTGTTGGTTGAAATCTAGACGATTGCAGAGGCTCAGAGTATGGATTAGAGGGTCCTGGGCCATTGGGGCTGCCCTAGCGCTGCCTGATGTTTTGGGACTGGCTAGCTGTCATATTTGCAGTAGAATGTGGAATCGGAACGTCATCCTCAATCATGCCGAAACCATTGATGCGAAGCCATTGCAAAGCCGTGTACTATAGAAAATTGGCCAATTGTTGGCTGAGGGACGGCCATTGCTGTTTGCAACGCTCGGAAGCAGATGGCACCTGCCTCCCACCTCTTGGTTGAAATCTAGACGATTGCAGAGGCTCAGAGTATTGATTAGAGGGTCCTGGGCCATTGGGGCTGCCCTAGCGCTGCTGATATCACATCGTGCAAATTTTGGGAGTGGCTAGCTGTCATATTTAGAAGGTAGAATACAAAGGTCATCCTCAATCATGCAGAAACCAGTGATGGGAAGCCATTGCAAAGCCATGTGCTATAGAAAATTGGCCAGTTGTTTTGGTGGTGATTCTCGGACATGTTTAGAATCCGAAGGTCATCCTTAATCATGCCGAAACCATTGATGCGAAGCCATTGCAAAGCCATGTGCTTTACAAAATTGGCCAGTTGTTTCGGCCGAGTGACAGCCGTTGGAGACATTCATGTAAGTATAAGTCTAACAAGAAACGTTGCAGATCCCCAATCATGCTCAAACCATTGATGCGAAGCCATTGCAAAGCCATGTGTCTGTGCACCTGGTCAACGTTCCGATTGAGTGGTGAGTACTAGCTAGCCATCCAAAATAATTACGCGGCATGCTCGGACACCAATGATTCCACTCTGATCCACTCTGTCTGAAGCACTTGAACGCCGCAGACGGTGCCTGCCTATGTCTACCTCCCACTTTGGGGTGCATCAGGGGCTAGAGATCTGAAATAGCTCTCTACTTTGCTGGATATGTCACCGGCGGGGTTTGAAAATCCGCGGTTTCCCTTCACCTCTGGTATTCGTTTCGAAAGATCTGCTTGGTCAAGTCACTCACCACCCAAGCTGGATGGCTACAAGTAAAGCTACCAGGCATGGGGTCACGCACCACGCCAACCAGCTCCTAAGGGCTGCATGGCTACCAGTGCTACCAGTGAAGAGCTCCTAATGAACCAGACAGTGCCTGCCTATGTCTACCTCCCACTTTTGTTTGAAATCTGATCCCTTTGCTAACAGAGTATCACACCTTTTGAGAGTGGCTAGGCCAGCTGTGATGTTTAGTATCGGAGGGTCATCCTCCATCAGGTTGAAACCAAAGATGGTAAGCGATTGCAAAGCCATGTGCGATAGAAAATTGGCTATTTGTTCTGGCCGAGTGACAGCCATTGGAGACATTCATGTAGCAGGCAAAGTCTTATTTGTTGTGTTTCCACGTGATGAATATTCAACGCCATTGACAGGGTCACCTATTTCACGCAGACTCCCAATAAGAAAAACCAGCATGAATTTTGGAACTGTCATTTGGCAATGCTGGGCCGAGTAGCCAAGCCAATCTTTACAAGTTTATGCCTGGGTCAGCCTTTAAGAGTATGAGTTTGTGAATGAATCACGTGGTTCAAAAAGGGGAACCGCCTGAGAGCCATTGGCCATCAGCCGACCGAGTTTAAGGGGTCCCGAACCAAGAGATGTTGATGCCTTGGCTTGCGCAAAAGAGCTTTAACCTTTCCAAATCCTAACCCTCAGAATGCCACTGCCGTGCAGCCGTCGGCATTTGGGGGGTTCGGAACCCATGCACCGGGCACGACAATTCAGTCAGTTGTTTCTAGGTTGCATCTTCAAAGAGAGACCTGCACAAATAGAAATGTAAAAACCACCAGCATGATTCCATTGATCATTTTTGTTTTTGGTGAATTCAGCAGCCCTGATTGAAAAGCTTACTTTGCAGGTCCGGACAATGATAATAAAAATTCCACTCTTATCCAATCTACAACACTCTGAACCAGCGGACCATGTCTGACTATGTTTTTGCCTTCCACTTTTTGTGTTGAAATCAGGGCCTCTTTCTATCACAGTATCACACTTTTTGGGAGAAGCAAGGCCAGCTGTGATGTCTAGAGTCTAGAGCTCAAGGTCATCCCGTCATCCGCAATCATGGTGAAACCGTTTATTACAGGCAATTGGCCAGTTGTTTTGGCCGAGTGACAGCCGTAATATAGAGGCATTCATGTACGTTGCAGATCCCCAATCATGCTAAAACCAATGATGCGAAGCCATTGCAAAGCCATGTGCCAGCCCGTGTAAGTGTAGACATTCACGCAGCAAGCAACGTTTCAGCGATGGTGCTTCCACTCTGTTCGCAACGCTCGGAAGGAGATGGCACCTGCCTTCCGCCTGTTGGTTGAAATCTGGAGAATTGACAAGGCCCAGAGTGTTGATTAGAGGGTCATGCGCTATTGAGGCTGCCCTACAGCGCTGCCTGACATCACATAGCTGTCATATTTAGAATCCAAACGTCATGCTGAAACCATTGATGCGAAGCCATTGCACAGCCATGTGCTATAGAAAATTGGCCAATTGTTTTGGCCGAGTGACAGCCGTTGGAGACATTCATGTAATTATAGCAAGAAACGTTGCAGATCCCCAATCATGCTCAAACCATTGATGCGAAGCCATTGCAAAGCCATGTGTCTATGCACCTGGTCAACGTTCCGATTGAGTGGTGAATATTAGCTAGCCATCCAAAATAATTACGCGGCATGTTCGGACACCAATGATTCCACTCTGCATTTCAGCTTCGTGACAAATTGAAGTGGGTGAATTGTGAGCAGCTACCTTGCCAGAACAAACTTCAACGCCTGTCAACCAACATGCCTGCGGAGTCTCCTTAAGGTCTATTTGAATGTGCTTGCCAGACTCCCAATAAGAAAAACAAGCATGAATTTTGCAACTGTCATTTGGCAATGCTGGGCCGAGTAGCCAAGCCAATCTTTACAAGTCTATGCCTGGGTCAGCCTTTAAGAGTATGAGTTTGTGAATGAATCATGGGGTTCAAAAAGGGGAACCGCCTGAGAGCCATTGGCTATTAGCCGACCGAGTTTAAGGGGTCCCCAACCAAGAGATGTTGATGCCTTGGCTTGCGCAAAAGAGCTTTAACCTTTCCAAATCCTAACCCTCAGAATGCCACTGCCGTGCAGCCGTCAGTATTTGGGGGGTTCGGAACCCATGCACCGGGCACGACAATTCAGTCAGTTGTTTCTAGGTTATATCTTCAAAGAGAGACTTGTAGAAATGGTTGTGGCAAAACCACCAGCATGATTCCATTGATCATTTGTGTTTTTGGTGAATTTGGCAGCCCTGATCAGTCCACTTGAGAGTTTCAGCATGTTTCAGCCATTGGAGACATTCATGTTTTGGAGTGGCTACGTGTCCTATTTAGAATCCGAAGGTCATCCTCAATCATGCTAGAACGAATGATGCGAATACAACTGGTAACAACTTCAAGTAGGAAACGGTTACAGCGACTGAGAGGTTGCGGCTGTGTGGGGAGGCAATGGGATAAAACGTGATAATGGATTTGGCTTATAGCCGACCAAAAAGAACAATTACCCAACTTTCCTTTGCGTCTGAATGGCTACCAGTGCTACCAGTGAAGAGCTCCTAAAGCTGTTCTGTCCGACATGAGCCAGACGGCATTAGATCCCGTTGCTAACAGAGTATCACACCTTTTGAGAGTGGCTAGGCCAGCTGTGATGTTTAGTATCGGAGGGTCATCCTCCATCAGGGTGAAACCAAAGATGGTAAGCGATTGCAAAGCCATGTGCGATAGAAAATTGGTCAATTGTTCTGGCCGAGNTGAAACCATTTGTTACAGGAAATTGGCCAGTTGTTTTGGCCGAGTGGCAGCCGTTATATAGAGACATTCATGTATATAAGTATAACAAGAAACGTTGCAGATCCCCAATCATGCGGAAACCATTGATCCGAAGCCATTGCAAAGCCATGTGCTATAGAAAATTGGCGAATTGTTCTTGCCGAGTGACAGCCATGGGAGACATTAATGTAGCAGGCAAAGTCTTATCTGTTGTGTTTCCACGTGATGAATATTCAACGCCATTGAAAAGCTTACTCTGCAGGTCCGGACAATGATAATTCCACTCTTATCCAATCTACAACACTCTGAACCAGTGGACCATGTCTGACTATGTTTTTGCCTTCCACTTTTTGTGTTGAAATCAGGGCCCCTTTCTATCACAGTATCACACTTTTTGGGAGAGACTAGGCCAGCTGTGATGTCTAGAGTCTAGAGCTCAAGGTCATCCCGTCATCCGCAATCATGGTGAAACCATTTGTTACAGACAATTGGCCAATTGTTTTGGCCGAGTGACAGTCGTTGATGCGAAGCCATTGCAAAGCCATGTGTCTATGCACCTGGTCAACGTTCTGATGAGTGGTGAATACTAGCTAGCCATCCAAAAAAACTACGCGGCATGCTCGGACACCACTGATTCCACTCTGATCCACTCTGTCTGAAGCACTTGAACGCCGCAGACGCTGCCTTCCTATGTCTGCCTTCCACTTTGGGTTGAAATCAGATCCCTTTGCTAACACGGTATCACACCTTTTGAGTGTGGCTAGGCCAGCTGTGATGTTTAGTATCGGAGGGTCATCCTCCATCAGGGTGAAACCAAAGATGGTAAGCCATTGCAAAGCCATGTGGTCCATGAACCTGGTCAATGTTTGGACTGAGTGATGAATATTAGGTGTAGCCATTCAGAAACTTACGTGGCATGTTGGGACAACAATGATTCCACTCTGATCCACTCTGTTTACAGCCTTTGGAAGCCGCAGGTGACCACTCACGAGCTTTCGTTTCAGGACAATCTTCCAATGAAACACCACGATTTGAAGATGTATGATGTGATGCTATGTCCGGAAGTGTGTGTTTTGGAAAAGTGTGGTGTGTCAAGATTCTCCACATTAAACTTGCGTGTGCACTCCTTCATCTTCATGAGAATCTGTGTCGAGAGTGCTAGCACTCCTGGCATTCTGCGAGAAGATCAGGACTCAGACAGGAAAACAGCTTTGCAGTCTCCAGCAGAGGACCTATTTACCTTCCTTCTTGTCACTGAAGAACCAGCAGTAAGGGATGCCTGGCTTTCGAGGGGAGCAAGTGACACTACCACTGCATCGGTGGCAGCAATTTTTTGAAGTTCTGCTAACAGATTCACGAAGGGCTCCATGCGATCGGGAGGATGTGTGACATGACTTTAGCTTGTTTTTTCATCTTCTCATCTTTTCCGCTTTTCCAGGTCCCTCCAGCCACAGCTTCTCGACCTTCCATCAGCTGCCAGTGAGGAAGGTTTTGCCAAAGAGTCAGTGATGGTGACATGGAAAAAGCAGTCTGTAGTAGCAACTAGCTCAGCTAAAAAACCCATGTGTGCGAAATCTTGTTCTATATAGGGCATAGGGGTCTGCATCCTGCTTGCCACTTAGTAAGTTTTGGTCTTCTGGTGTTTTGAAAGTTGCTTGCCCCTTCGCTCTTAAGGGGACCGATGTCCCACCATTCAACATCCTCATGTGTAAAACCTTCAGGCTTGGTTGAGCAAACATTGCCCCTTGCCCCCTTCGAGAAAGTGAAACCCTTGGAGAAAAGAGGGTACAACTTGCAAAAACAAAGCAATGGATGGAAACCCTTCGAGGGTCGTGTAGATGCCTTTCTAAAGTCCTTGCTGACTCCGCTGACGGCAGTGTTCTTGTGGTCGCAGTGGCATATGGGTTGCTGTTCAGAGACTTAGACAGACATGTCAGTCAGACACTGACATTACTGACATTCCGCACTCCTGTTCTGAGAGCTTGTCATTCGAGACGTGCCTGTTCCTTATTGGATTGCCCGACTTCGTTCTTTGCAAAGACCTTGCAAACGCCATTTCGTATGGACAAATACATACGTACAAGCAGAGACTCCTATTCGCAGTCAACGGACGGAGAATGTCACAATTTCTTCTAGCATGCAGTCTGGCTTTAGAGTCCAGTGGGTGAATTCAGTAACTTGGCTGACAATGCTGTCGATTTGTGTAGGGAAAGAATGAAGGAATGAAGGATAGAAAGGTATCCAGGTATGATAGAGTCGATCGAGTACAACTGTACAACATGTACAACTGCAACTGCAGAACTTCTTTGCCTGTACATAATTTTCGGGATCCAAGGTTCAGGGGTGGCGGTAAGGGAGACCTTGAGACCCGTTGGAGGCAAGATAAGTCCACAGATCTTTTTACAGCAACGTTGGGTACCCAGATCCAGTCATAAACTTGAAACCGAATCCACAATTGGGATTTGGCACCTTGAACATATCATAGAAGAGGTTGAGTCAGACTGGTTGGAACCTGGGTTTTTATCCACTGCTTATATCGGATACATCCCCTTTCTGGAAGCACCAGCGGGGGATCTTAATTTCCTCAGCAATTTTTCAAGCTAGACATCAATCGCACACATTGTTGTGGTAGGACTTGCCATATCTTGCCACAGCAGCTGCCAGAATAGAAGGGAGAAGCGTTCAGTTCCGACATTTGAGTTCTTCGTTGTAATACATACCTTGACACACCTTGTCATACCTCATCAACGATCCTCGTGTGAAAATGTGTCATCACATGGTAAATCCATCATTCTGTTTTGGCCTTGTCATGTGGACGATTTTGCAAGCAAAACTCAGGATTGTGTGAGGTTGCCCAAGCATTTCGGTAAATGGCGCAAGCTGAGCGTGACAAAGTTCCGCAAGCAGAGCATAAGAAGGCAACAAAAAGATAAATCTATCAAATCATCAAGGTGTTCACTGCCGTTCTGATATGAGAAGCAAGCAGACATCCTTCAGTGATAGAAGACGCAACCATGGAACTTATGAGACATTTTAAGGAGTGTGTCAGGAGTATGAGATCCTCAGCAGGATACATTGCACGTGGGCATGCAAACAGAAGAAACACAACATGTTGCCGTGTGGAAACTTGAGATTGGCAGCAGGATCCCATATGCATATATGACTTGTATATGTGGTGGTCAAAAGATGTGAGTGAAAGGCAGGGGGTGAAGTGTCGGTGCTGCTTGGCCGCAAGTCATTGCCAACTGTCCGACCTGGCCGATTTTGGACAATTGAATCCCACAGAGCTGACACGCTCTAACCTGAACTTGGCGATTCTCAACAGAATGACAATACAGAAAGCAGTAACAGTCCGTGGTCATTGTGGTCAATGTCGCGAGCTATATCTTGCCATAGCATGCCCTTCAGCATGCAGCTCCCAGTCATATCATCAAACCTGGTGTATCTTCAGATTTGATCCAAGTACTGTGTGATCAGTACGCGCATTGTGGGGTGAAGTCAATTTGCCGTGCATTAATAACTAGTAGTGCCTAACAGATCTTGGCCCTGCCAAAGAAACTGCACATATGCTTGGTCTCAGGCTTTCAGTTCCGGCATTGGGGAGGACAGCTTGGCACCACACATTCCCTTGCAAATTCCCCAAAAGTGGTCAAAAACGACCGGTGCAAGTTTTTACTTCGTCAGCAATGAGAGCTGGGCGAGGACGAAGGGTCTATGGAACTCATCAGGCATTCTTTGGTTGCGTCAACCCCCCGGATGGAGCTACGCCAGCATCAGCCAGACAACTTGGTCATGCACAGGTGCCAAATCTAGAATGACGAAGCATACTCTCAAAGATGTCTTTTGTGACATGTCGTGACAGTTCCAGTGATTGGATTTCAACATCTTTCAACATGTATTTCAACCACTTTCAGTTTCATAATTGGAAGCTAGAATACAGACTACATCACAGCTCAAGTCCAAGCCAGATACAAAGAAATCTAGATTCTGGATCACTAAAATTGAACAGAACCCGAAGACCCGTTGCCTCCAGTGTTTTTGAAAAGTGTATCCGCACTGTTCTTTGTCATAGATCTATCTTCCACGAGCAGCTAAAGCCTCCCACGAGCGTGAGATGCGACTTGGTTTGAGTCGGAAAAGTCTGGCATTAAAGCAACACCCAAAGAGGGCTAAAGCCAGATGTTCTCAGCGATTTCAGCCCGTATAGTCCGTCCTTTGCCTCCCTTTGCCTCCCCGATGATGAACTTGAACTTGATGCACGTCGATGCGCACCGATCAGCCAACTGCCGAGATTGTTCAGGTTGCTCGCAACCTGTCGCCTGTGTCCTGATGTGTATGCGATTTATCAAACTCTTGCCCTTTTTACACACTCCTTTTAGAACTTTGTGTCCCGGATTCAGAGTCCGAAAGAGAAAGAAATGTGCAATGCGTTTAGTGTTGGTCGGTCCGTTTTCTGTTTGCCAGTCCACACGTCCAAGTGCTGCAAAATGGGCTGACCGCAAATTGATGCGAATTGAGACAAACGTCAACCAAGCCAAGCCTGACAATGTACAGAGTCAACTCTCAGGGTTTTTCGGAAGATAAAGCAGGAGTAGACAAGAGTCGGGCCAGAGTGCGTGCCATCGGCCTGAAATCACATGTTTCGTCTTTAGCTACTCTGGGCCGCATTTTCTGGCGGAATGCAGATCTTGGAACTTTCGCCAAATTCAGCCGAGGCAATTCTAGGACTTTCAACCAGGTACCAAAGATTTGCCGGACAAAATGCACACATAAACATCCTCAATCCCTTGCGGCTTTTGATCGGATCCACTGGCTGCACTTGCTCCATCCTGGTGGTTTGGCTTTTTATCGGTGAATCCAAATGGACAAATCCAAATTCAGCGCGAAACTGGGATGGAACAATTCCAGAATTCAGGGAAACTGGGGAAAAAGTGGTGAATGATAACCAATAGGCTGATTCCAATGCGAAAACATCACCCCGTTGTGACAAAAACACCTCGCAAAAGGGCTGGAACCTGAAGAACGGATAGATCATCCCATTCGCACCAAGTTGTGGTAGTTTTGCATGGGTTGAAGAGGCACGATGGGAACGGAGCAGTTTTGGCATTGAGACTTTGACACACCCCGCCGAGCCATTGCACCCAGCTTCGTCGAACTTGCTGATCGACAGCTCCTAGTTGGACTGGCCGATCGACCAAGGCATCGGCCAGGACTCCACTTCCTGCAATCTTGGCAGATCGACAATTCCCAAAAATTCAGCCCAAGGCCTTCAAGGCCCCGCTAAAATTCTGGGAAGCAAGGCCAAATGCATATGCTGCTCCTCTTGGGAACCCCAGACTTGGAGGTTAAAAGCATCTTGCCGCAAGATTCGCAAGAGGGCAAGTTGCCGGTGTCCATTCGATGGATATAGCCAACCATTGGAAACTGATGACATGCCATGCTGAGCTTCTGTAGAGAGCAGGCAATACTCCCCAGCCGATTGTTTTGCAATATTTTACTTGACTCACTTGACTCGCGGCGACAACCTCATCTGCTCAGAAGTGAGACGAGCTTCTGCACCCTCGACCAATTGAATTCCAACTTGGAGTGTTTTGATGTTTTTAGTGTGCTTTGCTTGGTTTTTCGTTTTGACTCCTGTTTTACTCTTTTCCAGCCCGCTCTCAAAAGAAGGCTGCTGGATAAGACAGCTGGAAGGTTTTGTGGAAACACAGCACTTGCATGCATTTAGAATCCATTTATGCCTGTCTTCCGCATCGCCCTCCAGTTTGAAAGATCATGAAAGGTTGGCGATAGCTTGCTCTCGTTTCTGTCCTATGTTCGCATTACCAAGGAGTAGAGTGAGTAAAGGTGTCCTTGATGACACCCCTTGCCTTTGTTTGTCACCTTCGCGGCCAGTCATGAAGGAACGCCTCAGTTTTCTTGGACTTCGATGCAATGCGGGATCAGCCTTATCATGCACCCGGCATCACGGGCTGAGGGCTGTATTCAAAGTATCTGAATCTACGGTGACTCCCTGAGATGCCGAGATGCTCTTAAAAGTCCGAGCTTTCATGGCGCCAGCTTCAGTATCTCGGATGCATTCTAACCACACAGTGGCTTCAGCGGATTTCTCACGACCTCGTATGTTCTCAATATTTTTCAATCTTGAGAGTGAACTTGTCAACGTTCTGCGGCAAGCGTACAGCTTGAGATACTAGGGGCCTTATATAATCGTGCTGTTGATTGCTGGCTGAAAAGGTCCCGTTGGTTTGAAGACCTTTGAACCCCTAACAAGTATTCAACACTTCAAAACTGGTGACGTTACAACTCAGATAGGGACTGAACATCACCCCAACTGTTGGAAAGCCATGGCAGGTGCATCTCACCAAATCAAAGTTTGTGCCATGAGTTCTATATGCCTGAGGTACAATGGCAAGATGACATCTAATCAGATACTGAGATCCATGAAGGTGCGCTGCGAGGTTCAACCACAAGGGAAGTCAATGTTGAACTTGAGGAACCGTTGCTTTTATCTTTGATTTCAGTCAGTTAAAATAGTAGCAGATGCCAATTGCTGAGTAGGCAAGACTTAGTTAACTTAGTTATGTAGCTATACATATAACATGTTATAAGTTATAACACATTGTTGGAGAGCATTTTTGACAAGTCTCGTCCTTGAACAGCACGGGAGTGCAACACTTCCAGTCAAGTGCAGGTAGTTATTATTATTTGCCTATCCTGTACCGCTTGTTTAAGACAACTGTCTCGAAACATGTAAGTCGAATTTTTTACGGGTGAGGGCAAACGACAGAAGCCGCATGGAATTGTTCCATGGAGAATCAGCCATACAGGCCACACATGTAATGTACGACAAATCTGGGTTGTGGCGTTCGAGAGCGAGTGGGTCGTATTCGTCGGATGCAAGGCAGCCTGAGCTAAAGCATGGTCACTCGTCCGTGGCCCCAAAGTCCCACCGTTGGAAGCATTGAAAATGACATTCCACAGTTCTGTGTATTCCATGACACCTGTGAGCTCTTTTGGCAAAATGCACGCAGTAGTCAAAAGACATGGAAAAAGCAACCCACCAACTTGGAACATAAGAACGACAATGCGTTTATCTTTCGGTTGGTTTTGAGTCGGTATTTTTCTTCACTTGGTTGATGAGGGGCTTTTTCAGGCCAATGAAAAAAACAGGTTTTCCGAGCTCTTTGGTGAAGACTTTTTGGTGAGGGAAGATGGGTGTAAATTATAAACATGACTAGACGTGAATCTATGGACCTATTGTGGGGGACAAAGGACTAAACGTAGAGTCAATGACATTTCCAGAGTCTTCTACATGATCGATGAGTCATAAAGTCATGAGTGATACATAGACGACCAATCACTTCCATATTTTTTCCATTCATCCAGACCAAACTATCCATGCGTTCCAGAAGCCTGGAAAAAGCTCTGATCTTATGTAAGTGGGCCCCCGCATAGAATATCATAGAATCAATCATTGTTCGCGTGGTAACAAGAGATCATGCCGCACTGTCAGCAGGCAAAACATGAATAAGGGAGAGCATTATTTATTACATCTTCTTCAATTTATGATTCTGAATTTTGTTTGATCCACCACAAAAGTTAGTGAAGCTTTCATGTTTTAGTACTTGGAAAAAAAGGCTTTTAATTGTGATGTTCTAGGGAGATCATCGTGGGACAAACAAATTTTAAATGCATCCGGGATGAGTAAGTAAGATGTTTGTTTTGTTATTTTTGTCCGGTTGGAAATGATGAAATAAATAGACGTCGAACAACATGTTCAATTCAAATCCTTGATTTTAAGGTGTGAAGGTTGAAACTTCAGTTAGATGATTTTGGTGGTATATACTAGGCGCTAGTTTGGGAAACCTGCGAAAAAATGAGGAGTTGAGTTGTTCGGCTGTTTGCCTTGGTAGCTCTGTTGACAGAGCTCCCAAGCATCCGCCAAGGCTACAGCCAAGAGCTTTGCAGCTGAACAGGATCAATTTGTGATCTATGAAAGGGAGATGGATCAGCGGTTTCCGATGTCTTTGCAGGTTGACAACTAAAGAAAGCTGCGGAAAAAAAGGTACTCTGGCTTGGAACATCAAAATCAGATGTGCTTGGAGACTATGTTGTGCTAACATTTGTATCAAGTGAATGGAAATGAATGGAACATGCAGAAAATCCTTTTGCCAAGACTGTAACGCAGGAAACGACTTCAAGATGTTTCATATAGCAACATCTTTGAGCCCTTTCCAGTTGAGGTAGAGATGCACAACTCCCTTTCTGTGAATTAGATTTCGATTCGGACATGGATTTCAGCACTTGAAAACATGAGATCACACTCTTTGACATTGCTGCGAGGAGTGTTTCTGCAGCGGAATTTTGGAGGAAATACATGTTTCCATGTCAAACATGTACAATAATCAATTTCTTTATGAGCACAAAACTTGAACTTCAAGTCAAATCAACAAAAATCAATTTGTCATGAGATAATCAAAGCGAAAACAGCACATTGAACAAGGTTTCCTCAAAAAGCAGAAAAAACATTCTTTAACCACCACCAAATGAATTTTAAAGTATGTTTCTGGGGAAAATTCGTAGTACCCTTTCACCGCCGGTTGGGAATTTTCCCTCAGATAGTGGTGGTTTAGTAAAGCAGTTTTCCGCCCCAAATTCCCGAAACATTCAGGTTTAGCATCATCATCATCATCATCATCATCATCATCATCATCATCATCATCATCATCATCATCATCAACTGTTGATGAATGACATCAGGCGCAATAAAGACACATAGCATGTCTTTGAAACACGGACATGGTAAACAGTGGTACATTCACTACGATTGCCATTGCAGTCTCAGCCATGGATTCAGCTGCCTCAGCTTCGAGAAACATTCAGGCGGTTTGACTAAAGACGTCTTGCGTGACCCAATGTCTTTGTGAAATTCACAAATTCTATACGTTTGTGATTTTGTGGCATATTACAACTCAAATATGAGTTGTTATGTGTTGGTTGTCGTCAAAGGAAGTCTAGTTGAGAAGCTTCCGAGTTACGAAGATTTAAAGGCAGAAAAAGGGCGTAGTTCAGTAACGGAATAGTTCAGGAAAGGACTAGTTCAGTAGAGGAATAGTTCGGTAATAGAAGAGTACAGTAAAGGCATAGTTCATCAAAGGCAAGTTCAGTAAAGGAACAGTTCAGAAAGGAATGTTCAGTCAAGGAAATGTCCAGTAAAGGAATACTCAGTAAAGTAAAGGATAAGTTCAGGAAAGGAATGCTATAGTTGAGAAATGGAGCAGGCCAGCCAGGAAAGGAGCAGTAAAGTAACAGTCAGGAAAGGAAACGATGACATTTTTTGTGGCAGGCGCAACATTTGGTGATGTTGGAGAGTCACTTTCGACGGCACGCGCGCCATTTGTTGATTTTGCAGTCTTACTTCTTGTGACAAGCGTAGTATTTGATGATTTTGGAGTCACACTTTTAGTACGTAGTCCCTCCGTAGTTTCCAGCACATTATCTTCCACAGTGCCGGAAAGCACTCGCTTTCCGAAAATCCAATTGTATCAAGCGTCCCACGTCGATGTATGTCAGCTCCTTTGGGGGATTGAAGCACCGAAGTGTGAAATTTCCATGAAAATGGATTCTGTAAATTCCGATTTAGTAGACAGGGTAAACTCCATCCCCTTTTAACAAAACTGCATGGACCTAAAGAACTAAACAAATCGACTTGCAATCAATTACTTCTAGATAACTTATGACTGCAAAACAGGGGAAATTCTTACCTCCCCGACCTCCCCCAAAACAAGAGAGGAGACAACTCTTGGCAGTAGCTTTCCAAATGAAATCTTTCTGGGGACCCCGCTCAAAGCTGCCTAGGTCCGCGACACAAAATTCAAAGTACTTCATGCTGGGGATTTTGCTCGGGTAAGTTCCGCCTTGTCAGCCTGAGACTTTGATCTTGTGCAGGAGCTTCTACAACCCACCTTGGCTGCAGCCATGATGCCAAAGAAGACCAAGCTTCCGACACCACACATTTCCAGAGATGCTTAGCCGCTGAAATATTGACTCGAATTTGAATGTGACATCAGTAATGTTGGCAGCTAAGAGTGAGCATTCCGACAATTTAATCCAACGATGGGTCGAGCCGAGAAGCTCTTGTAGGGCCTACGCTCACCTGCCAGACATCACTACTTCCACTTCCTTTCAATCAACCTCTGGACTGTTGAAATCAACGAATTTTGCGTCACAGGAGCAAACATCCGACTGTTATCCAAAACCTGTTGTGCAGAGCGAATCTCATGCTTTGTCCACCAATCTGCCTATGCTTTATCGAGATATTGAGTTTTGGAAAAAGATTCATTGGATACCGATGAGTCTGACTGTAATTACACATGAGAAGAATAAGATACACCAAAGGAGTTCGCTGCACAAGGCCAGGCGTTGAGAGGAGGCTCTCTTCAAAGGTTTCGATGTCCACCTGAAGTGAAGTTGAGTCTTCCATTGTCCCCCCCAACTTGGCAGGGATGGTGTTTTTGCCTTAAAGAAAATATGTCTTTTATCCAAACGTGCATGTTTCCTATGTCCTTTGGAAGGGCTGGGTTTCCATAAAAAGAAGAAATGAGTCCTAAATGAATGCAGCCTCACACTCAACTGTCCATGCTGTCAATGCTGTCAATGCTGTCCATACTATCTACTCACAGACCAGGCTTTTTTCCGATGCACACACTCTCCATGGCCAGCAAGTTCTAACAATAAACACAGGCCTCAAGCTTGTAGATATCCAGCCTGGGCCCGCAAGGGAAACCCGAGATGACCATTGCAGAAGCTTTGGATATCAAAAGCTACCAGCGGTTTCATTAGCCTTTGATCCCTCACTTCATCAAATCCTCATTTCAAAGACCCATTGCCAAAATCATTCTGCCTAGATCATCACTTGCAGTTCAATCCATTGAATCATTGATCTCGCGCATTGGATGAGAGCAAACTAGTCCAACGGATGACAACCTATGCCTAGACCCATTCCAACCCGTTTTGCGTTCAGATTTGAAAAAAACGACAATTCAAGTTGCCTTCAAGCTCAACATTTGCTGATTCCCGGTCGGATCCGAACTACCCGAGCAACAGTAGCAATTCGAGCTGTGTAGGATTAGAATTCCACGATTCTCATCTCGCGCTATGTTTTTGTTCTTCTCGTTATTCTCGCTGTTCTCGCAGCATTCTCTGCAAGGTTGCAAGGAGACACACTGTTGGACTGGATGACAAATCGTGAAGAATGTGAAGAGACTGTGCTCAAAGCCGGCAGGTGAAGTTTGACTGCTAGACAATCAAATACTGAAGGTTTGTCCGTTTGTCCGCATGTTTCTAAAGTGAAAGGCTTGAGATCATTTCAGGACAGGGGATAACGTTCTGCTTGATGATGTTTACATGTTGCGGAAACAGGGGGCTGGGTTCTTTCACTTTGGTGTTGTACAGTTGAAGATCAGATCAAGCAGCACTTCAGATGGGCAAAGAGTATTTGTCGCCATCGGCCAGAGAAGGGTGATGACGCCGATGGAGGATGATGGAGCTTGATATCCTTAGAGGCAGTGCTATGGTAGGTGTGCCGTCGCACGAGAGTTTTCTTCAAGATGTTTCGACATGCTTAGAGCCTCAAGATATTCTTTCCCAACTTTCTGTACACCACCACTACAGCTATTACAGTCCATCCGATTTTATGCTGTGTTTATTGAGGTGACTCGGTGATTCTTGAAGTTTTGCAGAGTCCATGACCCTGGTGCCTCAAAAGACCTCAAGTGCGCATGTAGGCTGAGCTGATGGTGTTTTTCAGGTACACTTGGATCTTGCTTTGTCGAACCATGTCCAACCCATGACAGCTGGAAGGTTGTTTGTCAACGATGCCTTTCAAACTTTTTTGCGGTCGCATTGCAGAACAAAAGACTATCAGGGGTTGACACTAAGATGTGAGCCTTACTAGGGTCCCAGGGTGCTAATTCAGATTCTGTGTCCATCAAATGATTTGATACTGGCACCACATGTCACTGATTTGATATTGACATCGTGTATAATATAAATAGATGCCCGCTCCACAATCATGCGTAGAGGCCTTGCTTATTGAATCTGGGCTTTCTTTGCCATATGCCTTCCGTTACAAAAAGCCGGGCTTTTTGCCTCGGACCCCGCTCCCGCCCCTCGAATGAGCCGTACAACTTTTCATGTGAGATGGCACCGTACGTTGAAATCTGTTATGCGTATTCAGGGTGACCGGGGGGCGTCTCAGCCCAAAATTTTGTAGCAGGGCGTTGGCGGGACAGGGGCAAATTTTGCGGATTGATTGCTTGTCCATACTGAACAGGCCTCTGCCCATACTCCCAGAAAAAACAGAAGAACAAGAGATGGGGATGTTTTCTTCTTAACGGTAGCCTTGGAGTGGCCCGAAGTGTCTATCTCCAAACTTCCAGGTTGGTGTCCTTCATTTCGCCATTGGGGCTGCCCTAGCGCTGCCTGATATCACTCGCAGAAGATGGTGTGAAAGGTGCACTTGGCAGAGGTACCTGACATAACCCCCGTTCGAGGTAGAAAACCCTTGCAGCCATGCAAGGCACATTGACGCCTTAAAAGGCGAATCTTTCTTGCTGGACAAGCGGCANGTCGCACGAGAGTTTTCTTCAAGATGTTTCGACATGCTTAGAGCCTCAAAATATTCTTTCCCAACCTTCTGTACACCACCACTACAGCTAGTACAGTCCATCGGATTTTATGCTGTGTTTATTGCGGTGACTCGGTGACTCTTGAAATTTTGCAGAGTCCATGACCGTGGTGCCTCAAAAGACCTCAAGTGCGCATGTAGGCTGAGCTGATGGTGTTTTTCAGGTACACTTGGATCTTGCTTTGTCGAACCATGTCGAACCCATGACAGCTGGAAGGTTGTTTGTCAACGATGCCTTTCAAACTTTTTTGCGGTCGCATTGCAGAACAAAAGACTATCAGGGGTTGACACTAAGATGTGAGCCTTACTAGGGTCCCAGGGTGCAAATTCAGATTCTGTGTCCATCAAATGATTTGATACTGGC
This sequence comes from Breviolum minutum Mf 1.05b.01, assembly GCA_000507305.1. Lineage (NCBI taxonomy): Eukaryota > Dinophyceae > Suessiales > Symbiodiniaceae > Breviolum > Breviolum minutum. The sequence goes on from DF240811.1 coordinate 31,827, forward strand.
ACCTCATGTCACTGATTTGATATTCACATCGTGTATAATAAATAGATGCCCGCTCCACAATCATGCGTAGAGGCCTTGCTTATTGAATCTGGGCTTTCTTTGCCATATGCCTTCCGTTACAAAAAGCCGGGCTTTTTGCCTCGGACCCCGATGTAAAATCACTACAGTGCAGGCACTGCATGCTGCCGTACCGCCACCAATGCCACAAAATGAAAATAGTTGCGTGATATCATGATACAAACATTTGTGGAAAAGCCAAGCAAGCAGCTTGCTATGACTTGCCATTCTGAACATTGTCCGCAAGAAAAACAGCAGAACAGCAACATGATGCAACATCTCGCTTTGGTTTTCTCCTAAATCTACATGAGCTGTCGCCAAAATTCAATCGTTGCAAAAGGGGGGGGAATCAAAGTCCTGGAGGAAAACTTAGTCAACGTATGTCGGAGTCAATGCGCTTGATCAAATCACGACGGATGACAGTCGATAGCAATTCTTCACAGCATATAGATTTACATAGATATTCTCAATCATCATGGCAGTTGGTTTATTCCTGGAAGATCAGTCCTTGATGTCGGAACAGTTTCATAATTTGATGATTGAATCTAGCAGGGGCAAGCGGGTCGGAATTCCTCGTCGTTCAAGTGCTGTGTAGCGGCAGGAGATTTTTCGCCAAAGTGAACTAGCATAGTGGCATAGTTGTCACGCTTTGNCCGCAATTTCTGGGAGGGTTGGACACATAGATGTTGCTTTTCTGGATGTTTTCTTCTTAACGGTAGCCTTGGAGTGGATGAATTGCTTGGTTTGTGGCAATTTGCCGCTACTTTGCCATGAAGCAGTGTGGAACGGTTGCAATCAGCAAAACATGTTTGGTGCAGTGTTATCCGATTGTTGACGGCTTTAGGGATAGATGGGTTTTGCTGTAGGGAGCGGGCATTTGGTTACCTTGCAGAAAATTCATGACTTGTCCAAGACCACTTTTTGCAGGACTGCCGGACCTTCTCTCATGGCCATCGAAGTGGTTCAAAGATTCAACAGGGCCAACGGATTCACCCATAGTTGGGTCTTGCATAGTGGTGCCTACATGAACTTCTTGTCTTATCATGCCATCGAAGTGGTTCAAAGATTCAAGGTGACAAGATCAAGGAGGGTAGATCGTCGGATCTGGCACAGTGGAAAGTGACATGTGAGCAGCGTGATGGGCATGCAATACTTCAGGTATGCAATCAAACGAGGACCGTTCGTCACGTTCTGCGCAAGATCAGGTTCAAAGCATTGAAAGTTGCGGAAAGTTGGATACCGTTTCAGCATTTTAAAGAATCTTCCAGCGCCTCTTAGGACCTCGTAAGAGTGAGCTTCATGGGCTGAAGATATCTTAAGATAGGTAAGCTACATCTTTTAAGCTTCCGCAAAATGCTTCCAGAGCAGTCTGCTCATTCCTTGAAGCCTCCACAAGTTGCTTCGGAGGTTTGGGGCCTCGAAACTCTATTTACTCCATTCGCGGTATTGGTGCCGCTGGAAAGCAATTGGGAATTGAAAGCGCCTAGTGCCTGCATGTAACTTGAGTGGAGCTGTCATAAAGACTTGACTTTTGATCGCGCTGATTTTGCACTCTTGATGCAGGGCCACCAATTTCACCCAGACTCCCAAGAAAAACAAGAATGAGTTTTGGAACTGTAATTTGGAAATGCTGGGCCGAGTAGCCGAGCTAATATTTACAAGTCTATGCCCCGGTCAGCCTTTAAGAGTATGAGTTTGTTGGGGTTCAAAAAGTGGAACCGCCTGAGAGGCATTGGCTATTAGCCGACCGAGTTTAAGGGGTCCCCAACCAAGAGATGTTGATGCCTTGGCTTGCGCAAAAGAGCTTTAACCTTTCCAAATCCTAACCCTCAGAATGCCACTGGCGTGCAGCCATCGGCATTTGGGGGGTTCGGAACCCATGCACCGGGCACGACAATTCAGTCAGTCATTTCTAGGTGGCATCTTCGAAGAGAGACCTGCACCACCAGCATGATTCCATTGATCATTTTTGTTTTTGGTGAATTTAGCAGCCCTGTGATAGGCAAGGTCTTCAATTTTGGGATTTGTCTTGCAAACTTCCAGGGTGAGAACAGCCAACAAGTCCGAAAAGGAAAGGGCGAGCAGGGTTGGATGTAAAATCACTACAGTGCAGGCACTGCATGCTGCCAAACAGCCACCAATGCCACAAAATGAAAATAGTTGCATGATATCATGACACAAACATTTGTGGAAAAGCCAAGCAAGCGGCTTGCTATGGCTTGCCATTCTGAACATTGTCCGCAAGAAGAACAGCAGAACAGCAACATGATGCAACATCGTTGAACTTGCTTTGGTTTTCTCCATAATCTACATGAGCTGTCGCCAAAATTCAATCGCTGCAAAATGGGGGGGAATCAAAGTCCTGGAGGAAAACTTAGTCAACGTATGTCGGAGTCAATGCGCTTGATCAAATCACGACGGATGACAGTCGAAAGCAACTCTTCACAGCATATAGATTTACATAGATATTCTCAATCATCATGGCAGTTGGTTTATTCCTGGAAGATCAGTCCATGATGTCGGAACAGTTTCATAATTTGATGATTGAATCTAGCAGGGGCAAGCGGGTCGGAATTCCTCGTCGTTCAAGTGCTGTGTAGTGGCAGGAGATTTTTCGCCAAAGTGAACTAGCGTAGTGGCATAGTTGTCACGCTTTGTGTGTATCACCTTGATTGGGGAGGTGGCTTTGAAATACTGGGCCGAAAAGTGAAAAAAAGTGACAAAATATGACAAAATCATTTCATCCGAACCAGAAGTCAGAACGCTTTGTTCGAAGCATGTTCGAAGTGTGGATGACTACACGACAAATGTGCAGAGTCCAGAGTAAGGACAAGGACGGTGCAATGCACCGAGTCCAAGATGATGCTGCATACACATCCGTGCAGTCCAACCAGAAAGCACTCACTGGTGGTTGGTGGGGTATCGGTATTTGCTGTAAGCCTTTGGGTTGGCATATGGACGCGTGTGGTGGTATGCCAGACATGGGCCAGTGTTAGACATTATCATGGGCGACACGCCGCAGCCAGAAAGCCCACGCTTGCTGCATGCCAGTCGTCACAATGGTTGTGGATGGATTGCTTGGTTTGTGGCAATTTGCCGCTACTTTGCCATGAAGCAGTGTGGAACTGTTGCAGTCAGCAAAACATGTTTGCTCTTGCCAGAAGTTTTTCGAAAAAGGTCTTGGTGCAATGTTATCCGATCCGATTGTTGACGGCTTTAGGGATAGATGGGTTTTGCTGTAGGAAGCGGGCATTTGGTTACCTTGCAACATACTCTGTAACATGCTTCATGAACTTCTTGTTGTTTTCCTGGTATCATGCTTTCTTTCCGGGACAGCTTAGAATGCTTAAGCAGCCAGATTGAAACTTACTGGGCTTGAGCTTCTGCAGCTTGTGCCCCGCGGAAGATGTTGACATCCCTGTCGCTGCTTCCATGTCCTCGTTGTCGGGAACGGCAGGCAAAATCCAAGTTTTGATATCATTGACTTGGTCAGTTGATCTTGGTGAACGTGCTGGGTGCTGCCCTCATGCCGAGCTTGATCATCACAACCTCTTTCAAATTGAATATTGGACGATTTTTAGATGCTGAAGTTCCATCCGCTTCCACTAGCAGTCCTTCTAGGGCTGACCTTTGTCAAGAAAAAAGTTGTACCTAGCCCGGAGCTGTTGACAGGTCGCACGAAACTAGTTTGAAAGAATTTGACCGATTTGATCAACGCATGCAACTTAGAGACTACATGACAGGTGCAGAATTGAAACATGTTTACTCAGTGTGTGCTCTTGCAGCTTTCCGACCCAACTACCGAGTCGGTAAATATGTAAACCAAAAAGAAGATGGGCAAATGTGTTCGAAAAGGCCTTTGTTTTGAAACTAGTTGGGTCTTGCATAGCGTGTGCTGCCCCAAGCTTGGACTTTGCCAGCACTGAGACAGCCGTACAACTTTCGCAAAGTTTCCAACGCGCGATTTGATTTTTGTCAAGCAGTTCAAGTCATTTTCTCCCGAGAACTAAGTAGATCAAAACAATGTGAGTTCCGTTGGTTTGATCAGTTTGGTCAGTTTGATCAGTTCAGTCAATTCATTGTTGATTTTTCACAGCAGGTCGCTGTCAAGCATTTTGGAGTCGTTTATATGTTGAGTTTCCGCACACGAGGAACATTACATTGGGAATCCTTGTTGCATGTCGTCGCATTGCGGATTGCTTTCCGACAGAACCAACGTCAGTTGTCCGAGAACATTTCAATCCAGATCCCTTGATGTCGCCTCGACTTGTCCTTGTTGCTTGTCCTGTCTTTGTCGCGGGCTCCCAGGATTCTAAGCGGTACAAGAAACTCATGTTCACAAAGTGATACTGTCAAACATCCTGTGGCCAGTGGTTTAAGGCGTTCAAAGCCAAACGCTTTCAAAGTCCAGTTCAAGAGGGTTGTCCAGTTGGGGCATCTTCGGGAGGCTTGCAGTAGCTGCATGCTGGACGGGAACCTCGTCAAAGTCTTGGAATTTAGATGCTGAAGTTCCATCCGCTTCCACTAGCAGTCCTTCTAGGGCTGACCTTTGTCAAGAAAAAAGTTGTACCTAGCCCGGAGCTGTCGACAGGTCGCACGAAATTAGTTTGAAAGAATTTGACCGATTTGATCAACGCATGCAACTTAGAGACTACATGACAGGCGCAGAATTGAAACATGTTTACCCTCGTTTACTCAGTGCGTGCTCTTGCAGCTTTCCGACCCAACTACCGAGTCGGTAAATTTTGTTTTTGAAACTAGTTGGGTCTTGCATTGCTTGTGCTGCCCAAAAATTGGACTTGGCCAGCACTGAGACAGCTGTCTGCTTTGGTGTTGCGCAGTTTGCAAGATCGGCAAGTCTTGGGTTGTTCCATCTAGCTCACTCAGCTGCATTTCAGCCCACGACACTCTTAGCAGAGGCAAGTGCGAGCGCTTTTGAACAAAAGTTTGTGGCTGAGAGCTATTACATCGGAGAAAACAAACATTCACCAAAAAAAAAGCGGGACCCAATTTTTGCTACGTTGAATTGTTGGGCATGTGATGCGGTCATGTTTGGAGGCCACGTTAAACTGTGTGAGTCTGTGTGAATGTTTTATACAAAAAGGTTGTAAACAAACATGGCCCCTACATGAAGGCCGATGTTCCGAAAATCATGGCTCAATGGTAGGGGCCACGTTAGTTTCAACTCGAACCCGAGATGTAGATGAAAGATTAAACCCCTATGTTCCAAGGAACACGTCAGTGTACCTGACCGCATACATCCCCATACAAGCTTCCACAACATCTCACCACTGCAGTTTAACATAGCACCCCCGGTGGATTTGGTTGGATAAAATCATGACAAATTAGCTCGCGACCGAAAACACGACCTAGAACCCCAAAAGGTAGCTTTTTGGAAAGGGAAATGGTACCCGGCGGCTATTTCAGGAAAATCTAGGTGAAGATGAAATATTATTGTTTGGCCAGATTAAAATACCAAATGCATAAAACCCTAAGAAACAGCCTGGTAGGGTAAAAGATGAAGTTTTGAGAAAGGCATCTCGATGCGCATAAACACGTCCCCTTTCAGTTGTTCATGTTCTACTGGCCGGAGCGGTCATGTTTGTTTGCAAGTTGTTTTTTGTTATTTTTCTTCCAACCTCATGGCTTTACAATGCTTTATAATTCCTTGGTAACTAAGGGCTATGTTTATCAACTCTGCCAGGCATGAATATGAGAAGGTGAGAAGGTATGAGAACGTCCCCACACCCCCCGATCCCAAAATTCCTCAGTAAATCCTCGAATTTCAAAGGCTATGTTTGTTTTCCACCTTTTGGGCCCCAGTGTCCATGTTCATTTTCACCGGAGTACCAAGTTTGTAGAAGGCATACGCAGGCAAAGTTGGGAAGAGAATCCGTTGTTGGCTCTAAACTAAACGTGAACAAGCTCCAAGAGCCTAAAGTACTGTCCAGTTGCCGCATCTTCGGGAGGCTTGCAGTAGCTGCATGCTGGACTGGAACCTCGTCTTAAGGTCTAGAGTCTAGACAAAGTCTTGGAATTTAGATGCTGAAGTTCCATCCGCTTCCACTGGCAGTCCTTCTATGGCTGACCTTTGTCAAGAAAAAAGTTGTACCTAGCCCGGAGCTGTTGACAGGTCGCACGAAATTAGTTTGAAAGAATTTGAACGATTTGATCAACGCATGCAACTTAGAGACTACACGACTGGTGCAAAATTGAAACATGTTTACTCAGTGTGTGCTCTTGCAGCTTTCCGACCCAACTACCGAGTCGGTAAATATGTAAACCAAAAAGAAGATGGGCAAATGTGTTCGAAAAGGCCTTTGTTTTGAAACTAGTTGGGTCTTGCATAGCGTGTGCTGCCCCAAGCTTGGACTTTGCCAGCACTGAGACAGCTGTACAACTTTCGCAAAGTTTCCAACGCGCGATTTGATTTTTGCCAAGCAGTTCAGGTCATTTTCTCCCGAGAACTAAGTAGATCAAAACAATGTGAGTCCCGTTGGTTTGATCAGTTTGGTCAGTTTGATCAGTTCAGTCAATTCATTGTTGATTTTTCATAGCAGGTCGCTGTCAAGCATTTTGGAGTCGTTTATATGTTGAGTTTCCGCACACGAGGAACATTACATTGGGAATCCTTGTTGCATGTCGTCGCATTGCGGATTGCTTTCCGACAGAACCAACGCAGGGGTTGACACTAAGATGTGGGCCTTACTAAGGTCCCAGGGTGCAAACTCAGATTCTGTTTCCATCAAATGGTTTGGTACTGGCACCTCATGTCACGTCCAGGCTTTCTCAAATAATGTGATACTGGCATCGTATATGATATAGATAGATGCTCACTCCGCAATCATGCGGAGAGGCCTTGCTTATTGAATCTGGGCTTTCTTTGCCATATGCCTTCCTCGCAAAAAGGTGGGTATTGCCTCGGACCCCCCTCCCCCGCCCCTAATTGAGCCGTACAACTTTTTATGTGAGATGGTACCGTATGTTGAAATCTGTTATGCTTATTCAGGGGGGGCGGAGGGGGTCCCAGCGCAAAAGTTCGGGCTTTTTGTAAAAATTTTGGTACATGGCGAAGGGACATCCATTAAGTAGGGTGGCACCCTATCGGTTCTGCAGTGATGGTAACCCCACGACCCTTTCAATACTATATACATTGGTCATACAGTCATACCTAATTTTGTCTGATACTCAGTTACTAAGTGTCGTCGGTCGCCAACAGTTGTTGCAAGTCAATTTTTCGAGACGTCGAGGTGAATCAAACACGAAAAGAAACATGACAACTCAAAGCCCAAAGCCAAAGACCTCTCTAAGATTCGCCCACGTTTAGATGAACTTACATTGAGCCCCTACAGTTTCCAGTGTTTTGGAAACTCTCAAGGTCTCATAACTGCTGATTCATCTGAGATCTTTTGCTGCAAAAATGCAAAGGAAGGTCAACCTCTTCTAACGATTACAGAACTATATAGAAATGCCGGGTGTGTGATTGAAAATCCGGGTGGCCCGACAGCGGCGAGTTCTGCGGATCGATTGCTTGCCCATACTCAACAAGCCTTTACCGATACTCCCAAGAAACAGCAGAACAATGATAGGAGATGTTCAGATTTCGACTACAACCAATCCTATGCACTATCGTAAATGTTGTAAATGGAATGGTCAGCGGGCAAAGGAGCACCCTGGGGACTGGTCTTAGTGGCGAACACCGCAACGTCAGTTGTCCGAGAACATTTCAATCCAGATCCCTTGATGTCGCCTCGACTTGTCCTTGTTGCTTGTCCTGTCTTTGTCGCGGGCTCCCAGGATTCTAAGCGGTACAAGAAACTCATGTTCACAAAGTGATACTGTCAAACATCCTGTGGCCAGTGGTTTAAGGCGTTCAAAGCCAAACGCTTTCAAAGTCCAGTTCAAGAGGGTTGTCCAGTTGCCGCATCTTCGGGAGGCTTGCAGTAGCTGCATGCTGGACTGGAACCTCGTCTTAAGGTCTAGAGTCTAGACAAAGTCTTGGAATTTAGATGCTGAAGTTCCATCCGCTTCGATTTGGCTGACCTTTGTTGTGAAGAAAAAAGTTGTGCCTACATTAACTTCTTGTCTTATCATGCCATCGAAGTGGTTCAAAGATTCAAGGTGACAAGATCAAGGAGGGTAGATCGTCGGATCTGGCACAGTGGAAAGTGACATGTGAGCAGCGTGATGGGCATGCAATACTTCAGGTATGCAATCAAACGAGGACCGTTCGTCACGTTCTGCGCAAGATCAGGTTCAAAGCATTGAAAGTTGCGGAAAGTTGGATACCGTTTCAGCATTTTAAAGAATCTTCCAGCGCCTCTTAGGACCTCGTAAGAGTGAGCTTCATGGGCTGAAGATATCTTAAGATAGGTAAGCTACATCTTTTCAGCTTCCGCAAAATGCTTCCAGAGCAGTCTGCTCATTCCTTGCTATGACTTGCCATTCTGAGCATTGTCCGCAAGAAGAACAGCAGAACAGCAACATGATGCAACATCGTTGAACTCGCTTTGGTTTTCTCCTAAATCTACATGAGCTGTCGCCAAAATTCAATCGCTGCAAAATGGAATCTCTTTTTATCCTTCGGTTTAAAGGTTCCCCTTCGGTTTTCCATGTTTGGCACCCGTCTGTCTTTCAAACAGTTTTGGCTTTGTCGTTTTCTTTACGGCTTACGTGACTTTGGTTGTCGGGCTCCTTTTTGGAAGCCTTGTACTTTTGCCATCCTCCTTCGAATTTCCACTACAGAAAGGGGTGACTTGTGTGCTCTACAGAATGGTTTTCGGTGCAGATATGTAATGGAAAAAAGGGGCTGTGTACAGTCTCTTTGTAGCAGCAATATTCTTTTTTAGCCAGTCGACCGAATTCTGTTAATGACCAAGGTCTTTTTGTAAGGCCAACATACATATTCTTGAATGGAACTGAATGCATGCAACTTGAAAAGATACTTTCTCTGAGAAGCTGGAATCTCAGAATCATATTTTTGCAAGAACATGGAATTTGTGAGGGTGGATCTTGTAAGGAAATTCAGGTCGATTTATACAAAATTCTAAGGCACAAACAGGTTTTCACCACAGAATGTGCACCCTTACATCCAAAAAAGACTTGTTGAACAAAGCTAAACGTTCAAAACAATGTGGCGTTATAAGATTTGTTCAGGCAGTTGTGCCTACAAAATGCAATGGCCAAATCAACCCACACAGTACATGATTGCAAATAATGGGTCGTAATTTTTGACCACAACATATGGTCATGGCCTTTTTGTAAGAGGCCTTTTTTTATTGATACCCGAGACCTGTGATACCTTTGTGTAAGGCTTTGGGGGGGGAGGGGTGCTGGCCTTTCTGTAAGGGCGCAGGTTGTGAGCACCCTAGTTGTTACTACAAATTGGTGACACAGGTCCTCCTGGGTAATTTCAACGGGGATCTTTTGCCTGCGTTTCTGCAAGGCTTTATTTCTACGAGTGGATGGACGCTGATTTTGCACTCTTGATGGGCAAGGTCTTCAATTTTGGGATTTGTCTTGCAAACTTCCAGGGTGAGAACAGCCAACAAGTCCGAAAAGGAAAGGGCGAGCAGGGTTGGATGTAAAGTCACTACAGTGCAGGCACTGCATGCTGCCATACCGCCACCAGTGCCACAAAATGAAAATAGCTGCATGATATCATGACACAAACATTTGTGGTTTCTGATTTTGCGACTTACGCGTGATTGCATTTTCTTCCCGGGCAAAGAACATGCTGCAAATTCCAGAAGTGCTTCAAGCAGTCTTGTAAGAATGGATTGTTTTAATGAGGCAACTCCCTTCGAAAGTGAACAAATCGTGAAATTGCCTTCGTTTTTTGCTTCGGTTTGCCTTCGGTTTGGGAAAGCTCAACAAAACTAATAATCCATCGATCTCATTCATGTAACCTTTTCTATCACTCTTATTCGCGCATATTGGCGCCAAACTGCAACTCTTCCCATATCACAAAGGCCATTTGAATGAGGAGTCAAGTCGAGCCTAAATGCTACATGATGACCTATCCTGGCCTTCGGTTTTAAGGTCCCCTTCGGTTTTGCGGGTTTGAGCTGCTATTCACTATTCCATCCGAATACATGGCCCTTAGTCAGACCTTTTCAGTGACGGCTCACATGGCATCGATTGCTCTGGAGCAGATTGCAGGAAAATTTCCAAGGGCCTGGAGATTCCAAATCCATAAAATTCTTAGGAGTTTTCGGAGTTGACTGTTTTTTCTCTAAATTCGATGCCTTTTTGACTAAAGCTCCTGAAACTGCCAAAACTGCAAGATTTGATTTCTGGGGTGCTTTTGCAAAGCATGGCCTCTATTTGATTAATTGAAAACGGTGGAAATTACCCGCAAAACTCCCGCAAAAAGCCGCAAAACTCCCGCAAAAACCGTCAAACTCCCGCAAATCCAGAAAAGTCGTAGATTTGTGCTTGGTTGCTACAGGTTGTAAAAACGAAGCCAAAGTCTCTTCACAGCTAGAAGTAAAACATCCATGGTATGTTCGTCAGAAATGGTTTGCTTAGGCATCCTTTCAAAACCATTATTTCATCAAAATTCAATGGGACCTCACCAACGGACCCCTAAGTTGCTAGAGCTATCAAATACTAAGGTTTAGGGGTCCGTTCAGTGGGCCCTGTTGGAGAATTCTTGGAATTATTGAATTTTGTATAGATTTGCCAACGTTAAGTGGTGTCAGAACTCACCCTAAAACCCTTTGAAGAAGCTGCTCGCTGGGACTTTGAACACGCTGGAAACCACTGAAATTACTGAAAAGCGGAAACTCCTAAGAAATACTCGGAGAATGAATCTCCAGGAATGTAAATTGTCACTGTCGAGGTTCGCCATGTGCTGAGAATACCGCAGAATAAAGCACCTGGGGCTTCACACTTTAGAGCTCAAGGTCATCCCATCATCCGCAATCATGGTTCATGTAAGTATACCGCAGAAGCACTCTGATCCACTCTGATCCACTCTGTCTGAAGCACTTGAACGCCGCAGACGGTGCCTGCCTATGTCTGCCTCCCACTTTGGGGTGATTGATTGGAAGAAAAAACTCGTGTTTGAAAAACCAGTGCATCAGGGGCTAGAGATCTGAAATAGCTCTGTACATTGCTGGATATGTCACCGGCGGGGTTTGCCACAGAGCGGCACGAAAATCGCGGTTTCCCTTCACCTCTGGTGTTCGTTTCGAAAGATCTGCTTGGTCAAGTCACTCACCACCCAAGCTGGATAGCTACAAGTAAAGCTACCAGGCACGGGGGCACGCATCGGGCCAACCGGCTCCTAAGGGCTGCAGCTTCCCTTTCACAGGCTCAAAGAAGACCAAAGCTCCTAAAGCTGTTCTGTCGCCTGCCTATGTCTACCTACCACTTTTGTTTGAAATTAGATCCGTTTGCTAACACAGTATGACACCTTTTGAGAGTGGCTAGGCCAACTGTGATGTTCAGTATCGGAGGGTCATCCTCCGTCAGGGTGAAACCAAAGATGGTAAGCGATTGCAAAGCCATGTGCGATAGAAAATTGGCCAATTGTTCTGGCCGAGTGACAGCCATTCGAGACATTCATGTAGCAGGCAAAGTCTTATCTGTTGTGTTTCCACGTGATGAATATTCAACGCCATTGAAAAGCTTACTTTGCAGGTCCGGGCAATGATAATGAAAATTCCACTCTTATCCAATCTACAACACTCTGAACCAGTGGACCATGCCTGACTATGTTTTTGCCTTCCACTTTTTGTGTTGAAATCAGGGCCCCTTTCTATCACAGTATCACAGTGACAGTATCACACTTTTTGGGAGAGGCTAGGCCAGCTGTGATGTCTAGAGTCTAGAGCTCAAGGTCATCCCGTCATCCGCAATCATGGTGAAACCGTGAAACCATTTGTTACAGGCAATTGGCCAGTTGTTTTGGCCGAGTGACAGCCGTTAGAGACATTCATGTAAGTGCAACAAGAAACGTTGCAGATCCCCAATCACGTGGGAACCATTGATGCGAAGCCATTGCAATGCCATGTGCTATAGAAAATTGGCCAATTGTTCTGGCCGAGTGACAGCCATTTGAGACATTCATGTAGCAGGCAAAGTCTTATCTGTTGTGTTTCCACGTGATGAATATTCAACGCCATTGAACAGCTTACTTTGCAGGTCCGGGCAATGCTAATGAAAATTCCACTCTTATCCAATCTACAACACTCTGAACCAGTGGACCATGCCTGACTATGTTTTTGCCTTCCACTTTTTGTGTTGAAATCAGGGCCCCTTTCTATNNNNCATTCAAGGACTCAAACTTGTTTCCATAGCACCGTTTTATGTTGAGCATCTCACATAGCTCGCACTTCATTTGCTTGTTTGCAAATGAGTTCGGATTTGGTTCAAGCATGACTAGATCTTTCGAAAGAAACATGTGAAGAGCAGGAAGTGGAGATGGACATCATATGGAATGAAGATAATTTCATGGAGGCTCGGCGGCTGCCACACACAGCGACCAGCTCCGAAGCCATTTATCTCAGCCCGCGTCAGCTTTGCAACCAACAGAGGCTGTTCAATCTCGACGCTTCAGAAAAACTTGCGTGAGACCGCCGACAATTCTTTCCATTTAATAAGTTGTACTGCGTTTTGAATTTGGATGAATTTGGTTCAAGTATGACTAGCTCTTTCAAAAGAGACAGGTGAAGAGCAGGAAGTGGAGATGGACATCATATGGAATGAAGAGAATTTCATGGAGCTCGGCGGCCCCCACACGGCGACAAGCTGCAATGCCATTTATCTCAGCCCATGTCAGCCTGCAACAGTGCGGTTGCACCATTGATTTGGACAGCTCGGGAATCAGACAGAGGTGGGGTAGGCAATCTCGACGCTTCAGTGAACTTCTGTGACACCGGCCTTTAATTCGGGATTTCATAGGTTTGCACTTGGGTACGATCGGAGCGTGTAAGCGATGCTTTTCTTTGCCAATGAGGCCAAATGCCCTACTTGGTTTCTGCAGAGCGAAGTCGATTGGTTTCGATATCGGACCCGGGCTGCATTTGACACACCCCAAAAACCCATCTATGCATCTGGAGAGTCTCCAGTGCGTAAAGCCCCTTGCTGCAATGGGTTTAAGTGCACGAGCAATTCAAACAAGCATCGAAACCATTTCTTCCCAGGGGCACTGAGGATGAGGATCCCACAACCTTTCAACCTTATGCTGTCGGTAAGTCATGGTAAGTCATGGTAGGCCGGCTTCCAAGCTGGTCAGAAGAAGCATATCCGACACATGAGCAGTTTCCTTGTTTGATGGCAGCACCGGATGAAAGCATCGTGCATCGTGCAGTCATTCACCAATGCAGGACAAAAACATCCAAAATCAAGAGTAGCACCTTGATTTACCAACTCTGCTCGGTGTCTCCACCTGTCAACTTTTTTGCTCCTAAAGCTGTTCTGTTCGACATGAACCAGACGGCGCCTGCCTATGTCTACCTCCCACTTTTGTTTGAAATCTGATCCCTTTGCTAACACAGTATGACACCTTTTGAGAGTGGCTAGGCCAGCTGTGATGTTTAGTATCGGAGGGTCATCCTCCATCAGGGTGAAACCAAGGATGGTAAGCGATTGCAAAGCCATGTGCGATAGAAAATTGGCTAATTGTTCTGGCCGAGTGACAGCCATGGGAGACATTCATGTAGCAGGCAAAGTCTTATCTGTTGTGTTTCCACGCAGGTCCGGACAATGATAATTCCACTCTTATCCAATCTACAACACTCTGAACCATCGGACCATGTCCGACTATGTTTTTGCCTTCTACTTTTTGTGTTGAAACCAGGGCCCCTTTCTATCACAGTCTTTTCAAATTGAAAAACTTGATAGAACAACTAATTAAAGCTATTGCTCAAATTAATGCTGATTGAAAGGTGGAGAAGGCCCAGTATGCTGAGTTCAATGAGCCAACATGTGACAAGATTGCAGTTTGGCAGTTGTGCAAAGAAACACAGCCTTTGTGGAACAGTCTTGATTTATGATGAGCTGAATTTGACATGTTTGGATCAATGCCATTGTGTTCGTTCCCGCGGCAAAAGCTCCTCCCAAAGCTGGTGCAAAAGAATTGTCATACAAGAGTCTGAATTTAGCCTATAGCGGACAGCATCCTTGTTTCGGACCAAACCGATTTTTTCAGTTTTGCCACATATGGAGATTAATATTGAATATGGTGTGCCTAGAAAAGCTCTCCCACAGAAACAGGCAAATGTAGACACCGGACACCAGATTCGCCCAAGGGTAATTAGCCCAAGGGCTCTTTTCAAATGAAAGAGCTTGATAGAACAACTAAAGCTAGTGCTCAAATTAATGCTGATTGA
>DF240811.1:50262-65769 GCA_000507305.1 Breviolum minutum Mf 1.05b.01
CTGAGGATGATAGTCCCACAGCTTCAATAATTGGTTCTGGCCTTTCAACCTCTCACCACCGTATAGACTGCTGTCGGTAAGTCATGGTAAGCCCGTTTCCAAGCTGGTCAGGATGAAGCATATCCGGCACACACATGAGCAGTTTCCTTGTTTGATGGCAGCACCAGATGAAAGCATCGTGCATCGTGCAGTCATTCACCACTGCAGGACAAAAACATCTAAAACAAGAGTAGCACCTTGATTTACCAACTCTGCTCGGTGTCTCCACCTGTCAACTTTTTTGCGGCCCATTCTGGGTATAGTTTCAGTCTTGAGCAACGTGTTCATGTTGAAAATGTACTGCAAGTTGCAGATGGAGTTGAACAATGTATCGCTTTGCTGTTTACCATTGTCTATTGCTCAGAGCCTCCCAAGCGGTATTGGGATACAGTGTGCATAAAAACCTTGAGTCCTGGAGTGGCATCAAAACTTCTTGTAACACAAGCTACAGCTACAGCTTTACTAACTATACTAACTTGCCGAAATGCTACTTGTGGCTTCAAGATTGCTGAGCCGACTGTCGACCAAGAAATCCAACAGCACCTTTGAGAAGCGTTTGGAATTTGCCACCACAAGAGTTACAAGAGTGCCAGGGCCTGCAAGTGCAACTTGCCCTGTTGTTGTTTGACTGCAATTAATGCACATATTTTCACTTAATTTCACTTGGCTGCGACTGGGAGTGAAGGATGGGAGCATGCAGGCTTCATTCTCCGCCAGGAGGTGTTGTTGTGAGTCGGAGCATTAGTCTAAGATTTTAGGACTGGCAAAATTTAATCGTGCCAGGCGAGGGTCACAGGCAGCCTCTGGGCGTTGTGCCTCCATTGACGTGGTTTCTTTGCTCACGATGCCCCAGCTTGCCGGAAGTCCTCTTGATTGGTTTCTTTTGCAGTGTGCGGCGAGATGGCTTGTGCGGCGTGGAATCTCTTTTTTGCAAAGACAGGAAGCCCAGCTGTATCGCCTAGAGATGGTTGAGACCCGTTTTTCAAATTTCCCAAGAGGTTTCCTTCGAGTGTGCTATGCTCCTGATCGCAGGTGGGTTCTGTTCCCTCTTCAGTCACCATCGTAGCATCCAATCACGCCATCCCTGTGAACTGCTCGCAGATTATTCGAAGACGAGTTTTGCAGTGACGAAACTTTTTTAGGCTTGCATTAATTTGGCAAGCTTCACGTCAATGTCAATGTATATTGGAATATATCAGTAACGTTGTATACTTATTTCTCGGGAACTTCCAAATCTGTTGGGAACCTTCAATATAGATCGCAGGATGTTCACGTCCCTCGACTTGGTGCTCTGCAAGATGAGGGCAAGTCAGCTATTTTCGAGATCTAGCCGTTCAGATGCGGGCAGGTGAGAAGGATGCTTCCCAAATTGTTTTTTGCCACATTTTGTTCAGATTCTTGAAAGGGCCTGAATATGTTGATGGACTTCTGAGTCCCGACCTTGCATGTTGTGGTTCCTTGGTCTTACATGAGTTCAAAAGAGAGGTCTCATGCCCCAAATCGTTGCTGCCAACTTCATTGCCCAGGACCCGCTAGCTTTTGAAATTGTACTTGCATTTCCTTGACGAAAACTTCCAGTGTAAGACTTCAAAAGGGACATTAAGGCACTTAATGTATCTTGATATTTCTTAATGTTAGATGGCCCTGTGAAAGCCTAAAGCGCAGGCTGCGAAAGATTTTGCTCTCTCCCTATCTTGCCAAGGTAAAATGACTCAGAATCCATCCGCCGATGTTGTCAGACCAAGCATGTACACCAAGAAAAGCCGGCCTCTTCGCCCCCGTTTTGTGAGATGTTGGTGGGTGATGGGAGTGAAGGCTTGAATATATACAGAATACATGCACCAGCATACAATTCATATCCCATTCATTTCCCGTCCTTCCATGCTTAAACTGAAGGGATTCCAGCAGGCTTGTCTGGATACGTTGATGGTCTTTCCATCAAGCATTCGATGCAGCCACTCCTTGCTACGCTGACCTTCTCACCTTGAAAGGGGCTGTCAAATTCCGTACTTTCCTTTGCTCATGGCATCGCATCAGAGGATTTAGACCCAAATGCATGGAGACATCATGAAAGTGAAACAAATCTTCAAACAGAAGATGATCTTCAGGCAACCCACTGGATGCATTCCATGACAGCGCACGCCCAAGGTATTCTGTGGAAAATGACTGAACTTTGCTGTTCCCTCGCCTGGAAGCCCGAAATCCCATGTTTGTTTGGTCATTATGGCTAAGTAAAGGACAGTTTTTTGGGGTCATTGATCAAAAAAGCCCGTAACGGACCTAATCGAAGCTGCACTTTCAGGATGACCCAAAAATTTACAGTATTCATCCATACATGGCAGCATCAGCCAGACAACTTGGTTCATGCACAGGTGCCAAATCTAGAATGACGAAGCATACTCTCAAAGATGTCTTTTGTGACCTGTCGTGACAGTTCCAGTGATTGGATTTCAACATCTTTCAACATATTTCAACCACTTTCAGTTTCATAATTGGAAGCTAGAATACAGACTACATCACAGCTCAAGTCCAAGCCAGATACAAAGAAATCTAGATTCTGGATCACTAAAATTGAACAGAACCCCAAGACCCGTTGCCTCCAGTGTTTTTGTCGTGTATCCGCACTGTTCTTTGTCACAGATCTATCTTCCACGAGCAGCCAAATCCTCCCACCAGCGTGAGATGCGACTTGGTTTGAGTCGGAAAAGTCTGGCATTAAAGCAACACCCAAAGAGGGCTAAAGCCAGATGTTCTCAGCGATTTCAGCCCGTAGGATAGTCTGTCCTTTGCCTCCCTTTGCCTCCCCGTTGAACTTGATGCACATCGATGCACACCGATCAGCCAACTGCCGAGATTGTAGAGTTGCTCGCAACCTGTCGCCTGTGTCCCACTGATGTGTATGCGATTTATCAAACTCTTGCCCTTTTTATACACTCCTTTTAGAACTTTGTGTCCCGGATTCAGAGTCCAAAAGAGAAATAAAAGAAATGTGCAATGCGTTTAAAGAAAGGTCGGTCCGTTTTCTGTTTGCCAGTCCACACGTCCAAGTGCTGCAAAATGGGTTAACCGCAAATTGATGGGAATTGAGACAAACGTCAACCAAGCCAAGTCTGACAATGTACAGAGTCAACTCTCAGGGTTGTTCGGAAGATAAAGCAGGAGTAGACAAGAGTCGGGCCAGAGTGCGTGCCATCGGTCTGAAATCACATGTTCCGTCTTTAGCTACTCTGGGCCGCATATTCTGGCGGAATGCAGATCTTGGAACTTTCGCCAAATTCAGCCGAGGCAATTCTAGGACTTTCAACGTTGTACCAAAGATTTGCGAGGCAAAATGCACACATAGACATAGATCATCCCATTCTGAAGTTGTTGTAGTTTTGCATGGGTTGAAGAGGCACGATGGGAACGGAGCGCGTCTCCGTGCACCCCATGGCTGCTGGGGCACTAGAAGGCCCCAACAATGACCCCTCCCAGGGAGTGCATCTTCAGGACGGCCATTCGCGTGTCTTCCTCAGGGACCAACGTGTCGTCCATGACAAAGTATGACACTGACGGGTCCCAGACCGCCATCTCCTCCTAAAAGCGATGATTGGCTCCGGTAAAGTGAAAGGAAGCAGGGTTTTGGTCAGGAAAGATCGCAGTAGCGGCTTCCACCAGGGCACTATGCCACGGGCGATCTTCCGCACTGCATTCAAAGCGTTTGCAAGTGGTATGGGTTCGGCCCTGTGCAACAAACACCAGATAAACCTCACTTGCCCGCACCACCATTGAGACTTTGACACACCCCGCCGAGCCATTGCACCCAGCTTCGTCGAACTTGCTAAGCTGCTAGACAGCTCCTAGTTGGACTCACCGATCCAAGGCATCGGCCAGGACTCCACTTCCTGCAATCTTGGCCGATCGACAATTCGCAGACATTCAGCCACATTCAGCCCAAGGCCCCGCTGAAATTCTGGGAAGGAAGGCCAAATGCACTGCCAAATGCATATGCTGCTCCTCTTGGTTCCCAGACTTGGAGGTTAAAAGCATCTTGCCGCAAGATTCGCAAGAGGGCAAGTTGCCGGTGTCCATTCGATGGATATAGCCAACCATTGGAAACTGATGACATGCCATGCTGTGTTTGGATTTGAGCAGAGCTTCTGTAGAGAGCAGCCAATGCTCCCCAGCCGATTGTTTTGCAATATTTCACTTGACTCACTTGACTCGCGGTGACAACCTCATCTGCTCAGAAGTGAGACGAGCTTCTGCACCCTCGACCAATTGAATTCCAACTTGGAGTGTTTTGATGTTTTTAGTGTGCTTTGCTTGGTTTTTCGTTTTGACTCCTGTTTTACTCTTTTCCAGCCCGCTCTCAAAAGAAGGCTGCTGGATAAGACGGAAGGTTTTGTGGAAACACAGCATTTGCAAGCATTTAGAGTCCATTTATGCCAGTCTTCCGCATCGCCCTCCAGTTTGAAAGATCATGAAAGGTTGGCGATAACTTGCTCTCGTGTCTGTCCTATGTTCGCATTACCAAGGAGTAGAGTGAGTAAAGGTGTCCTTGATGACACCCCTTGCCTTTGTTTGTCACCTTCGTGGCCAGTCATGAAGGAACGCCTCAGTTTTCTTGGACTTCGATGCAATGCGGGATTAGCCTTATCATGCACCCGGCATCACGGGCTGAGGGCTGTCTTCAAAGTATCTGAATCTACGGTGACTCCCTGAGATGCCGAGATGCTCTTAAAAGTCCGAGCTTTCATGGCGCCAGCTTCAGTATCTCGGATGCATTCTAACCACACAGTGGCTTCAGCGGATTTCTCACGACCTCGTATGTTCTCAATATTTTTCAATCTTGAGAGTGAACTTGTCAACGTTCTGCGGCAAGGGTACAGCTTGAGATACTAGGGGCCTTAATCTTGCTGTTGATTCCTGGCTGAAAAGGTCCCGTTGGTTTGAAGACCTTTGAACCCCTGACAAGTATTCAAAACATCAAAACTGGTGACGTTACAGCTCAGATAGGGACTGAACATCACCCCAACTGTTGGAAAGCCATGGCAGGTGCATCTCACCAAATCAAAGTTTGTGCCATGAGTTCTATATGCCTGAGGTACAATGGCAAGATGACATCTAATGAGATACTGAGATCCATGAAGGTGCGCTGCGAGGTTCAACCACAAGGGAAGTCAATGTTGAACTGGAGGAACCGTTGCTTTTATCTTTGATTTCAGTCAGTTAAAATAGTAGCAGATGCCAATTGCTGAGTAGGCAAGACTTAGTTAACTTAGTTATGTAGCTATACATATAACATGTTCTCACACATTGTTGGAGAGCATTTTTGACACGTCTCGGTCTTGAACAGCACGGGAGTGCAACACTTCCAGTCAAGTGCAGGTAGTTATTTTTATTTGCCTATCCTGTACCGCCTGTTTAAGACAACTGTCTCGAAACATGTAAGTCGAATTTTTTTTGCGGGATTTGGGCAAACGACGGGAAGCCGCATGGAATTGTTCCATGGAGAATCAGCCATACAGGCCACACATGTAATGTACGACAAATCTGGGGTTTGCCGTTGGATAACGAGTGGGTCGTTGGTCGTCGGATGCAAGGCAACCTGAGCTGAAGCATGGTAAAAATCGTCCGTGGCCCCAGAGTCCCACCGTTGGAAGCAGGGCAAATGACATTCCACAGTTCTGTGTATTCCATGACACCTGTGAGCTCTGGAATGGCAAAATGCACGCAGTAGTGACTGAAATGTCAACACCATTTTCGTCTTCATTTGTCATTGGCGTTCTCAGGCTGTAAACAGATCTCGCTGATGCAGAGCAATCTTAAATTTAGTACTTATCTACATAGGCAGACCCGGAAAAGAAATTGCCTGCGTTGGCTGTCGCCGTTCAGTTCAACAGCAAACTTGTTTAGTCTCTGCAGGCTTAGTACTGGAAAAAAACATGAGACCTTTGGCAAGATGAAAGAAAGATGAAAGTCAGTAGTCTTGGTCACTGTCGGCGGTGAAGGTCATTGTTGCAGCTTCCAGCTGGGCTTGACGGCTTGATTGATGAAAATTGCAGCCGTTTAGCCCTGGATGTTTTAGTCGCTTCTCATCATTCTTGGGTATGGATCCACAGTTCCAGTCTCAGCTGTGAGTTTCAACCTGGAGAATGTCGCTTGTATTCAGTTTTGTTAACTTGTGTAGGTTGCAGATGCCATTGTTGAAGCAACATGGTCAGGGAGGGATGCATTTCAAATCATTTCGAGCACTCAAGAAACATCCGCCCCTGACACTCAGGCAACCCATGAAGGCACACTTCAATGGGAAAGGCAGGCCGAACGCTTTTTTTTCCCCAAGAAAACCCTTCAGGTTTGGCCCGTGGCCTTCAGAGGTGTTTTTGTTTCCGCGTTTTCAACGGATGATGAAACCAAGGTTGTTCATTTTCATCCCGGATGAGTACAACACGTTTCACGATTTTTTACTTCACCCTTTAAAGTGGGTGAAACTGATGATCGTCCTAAGGTTTGAAAATAGTGTTTCACTATTTTTTGATCTTAAGTTTTGTCATCCCCCGTTTACATCCGTTTTCTGGGGTATCAACAACTTAAATTTGCATTGTAAATCATGAAACGTTTACAAGCTTCAAATCTCGGTGTCAGGCGACGTTGTTTGATGATGGGTGTAATGGGTGCTGAGGTCCGAAATGGGAAAAGTGAAGGAACTCTGGATCACATGAAAAAAATCAAGGAAGGACTTGTTTGAAGAGGCAAAATTCACTGATTTTTAATTTTTAAGTAAGATGTCTGTTTTGTTTGTTTTGTCTGGTTTGGAATGATGAAATGAATAGACATCGAAGAACATCTTCCATTCAAATTGATTTGAAGGTGTGAAGGTTGAAACTTTATTTAGACTTTGGTTATTTGTTCACACATGGAGCGGATACATTTTGAGAGATAGGTTTCATATGGTTTCATTAGTTTTGAGCCACATCGTCAGTTGGTCAAAAGTCCTAAGTCCATGGTGGATTGGGATTTCCCAAACATCACAAAAAAGGGTCAAAAGACATGGAAAAAGCAACCCATCAACTTGGAACATGAGAACGACAATGCGTTTTTCTTTCGGTTGGTTTGAGTCGGTATTTTTCTTCACTTGGTTGATGAGGGGCTTTTTCAGGCCAATGAAAAACACAGGTTTTCCGAGCTCTTTGGTGAAAACTTTTTGGTGAGGGAAGATGGGTGTAAATTATAAACATGACTAGACGTGAATCTATGGACCTATTGTGGGGGACAAAGGACTAAACGTAGAGTCAATGACATTTCCAGAGTCTTCTACATGATCGATGAGTCATAAAGTCGTGAGTGACCAATCACTTCCATATTTTTCCATTCATCCAGACCCAACTATCCATGCGTTCCAGAAGCCTGGAAAAAGCTCTGATCTTACGTAAGTGGGCCCCCGCATAGAATATCATAGAATCAATCATTGTTCGCGTGGTGACAAGAGATCATGCCGCACTGTCAGCAGGCAAAACATGAATAAGGGAGAGCGTTATTTATTACATCTTCTTCAATTTATGATTCTGAATTTTGTTTGATCCACCACAAAATTGAGAACAACGTTAGTGAAGCTTTCATGTTTTAGTACTTAGAAAAAAAGGCTTTTAATCGTGATGTTCTAGGGAGATCATCGTGGGACAAGCAAATTTTAAATGCATCCGGGATGAGTAAGTAAGATGTTTGTTTTGTTTGTTTTGTCTGGTTGGAAATGATGAAATAAATAGACGTCGAACAACATGTTCAATTCAAATCCTTGATTTTAAGGTGTGAAGGTTGAAACTTCAGTTAGATGATTTTGGTGGTATATACTAGGCGCTAGTTTGGGAAACCTGCGAAAAAATGAGGAGTTGAGTTGTTCGGCTGTTTGCCTTGGTAGCTCTGTTGACAGAGCTCCCAAGCATCCGCCAAGGCTACAGCCAAGAGCTTTGCAGCTGAACGGGATCAATTTGTGATCTATGAAAGGGAGATGGATCGGCGGTTTCCGATGTCTTTGCAGGTTGACAACTAAAGAAAGCTGCGGAAAAAAAGGTACTCTGGCTTGGAACATCAAAATCAGATGTGCTTGGAGACTATGTTGTGCTAACATTTGTATCAAGTGAATGGAAATGAATGGAACAAAATCCTTTTGCCAAGACTGTAACGCAGGAAACGACTTCAAGATGTTTCATATAGCAACATCTTGCAGACCTTTCTAGTTGAGGTAGAGATGCACAACTCCCTTTCCGTGAATTAGATTTCGATTCGGACATGGATTTCAGCACTTGAAAACATGAGATCACACTCTTTGACATTGCTGCGAGGAGTGTTTCTGCAGCGGAATTTTGGAGGAAATACATGTTTCCATGTCAAACATGTACAATTATCAATTTCTTTATGAGCACAAAACTTGAACTTCAAGTCAAATCAACAAAAATCAATTTGTCATGAGATAATCAAAGCGAAAACAGCACATTGAACAAGGTTTCCTCAAAAAGCAGAAAAAACATTCTTTAACCACCACCAAATGAATTTTAAAGTATGTTTCTGGGGAAAATTCGTAGTACCCTTTCACCGCCGGTTGGGAATTTTCCCTCAGATAGTGGTGGTTTAGTAAGGCAGTTTTCCGCCCCAAATTCCCGAAACATTCAGGTTTAGCATCATCATCATCATCATCATCATCATCATCATCATCATCAACTGTTGATGAATGACATCAGGCGCAATAAAGACACATAGCATGTCTTTGAAACACGGACATGGTAAACAGTGGTACATTCACTACGATTGCCATTGCAGTCTCAGCCATGGATTCAGCTGCCTCAGCTTCGAGAAACATTCAGGCGGTTTGACTAAAGACGTCTTGCGTGACCCAATGTCTTTGTGAAATTCACAAACTTCTATACGTTTGTGATTTTGTGGTATATTATAACTCAAATATGAGTTGTTATGTGTTGGTTGTCGTCAAAGGAAGTCTAGTTGAGAAGCTTCCGAGTTACGAAGATTTAAAAGGCAGAAAAAGGGCGTAGTTCAGTAACGGAATAGTTCAGGAAAGGACTAGTTCAGTAGAGGAATAGTTCGGTAATAGAAGAGTACAGTAAAGGCATAGTTCATCAAAGGCAAGTTCAGTAAAGGAACAGTGCAGAAAGGAATGTTCAGTCAAGGAAATGTCCAGTAAAGGAAAACTCAGTAAAGTAAAGGATAAGTTCAGGAAAGGAATGCTATAGTTGAGAAATGGAGCAGGCCAGCCAGGAAAGGAGCAGTGAAGTAACAGTCAAGAAAGGAAACGATGAAATTTTTTGTGGCAGGCGCAACATTTGGTGATGTTGGAGAGTCACTTTCGACGGCACGCGCGCCATTTGTTGATTTTGGAGTCTTACTTTTTGTGACAAGCGTAGTATTTGATGATTTTGGAGTCACACTTTTCGTGGTAGGCGCAGCATTTGGTCAAATTTCTGGGAGAGCGCCGGAGCGCGAAATGTTGTATTTTTCCATGCAAGATGCATTGGTAGTACTTTGTAGTATGGAGGAATACTTGGGAGTACTGCGTAGTACTTTCTAGTGTGTAGTAGTAGATACTTCGTGGTACGGCGTAGTACTTTGTACGTAGTAGTTCTTTGCAGTACGGAGTAGTACGTTTTTGTACTTTGTGTGACCTTGCGGTCCGGTGTTTTTTAGTACGTAGTCCCTCCGTAGTTTCCAGCACATTATCTTCCACAGTGCCGGAAAGCACTCGCTTTCCGAAAATCCAATTGTATCAAGCGTCCCACGTCGATGTATGTCAGCTCCTTTGGGGGATTGAAGCACTGAAGTGTGAAATTTCCATGAAAATGGATTCTGTAAATTCCGATTTAGTAGACAGGGTAAACTCCATCCCCTTTGAACAAAACTGCATGGACCTAAAGAACTAAACAAATCGACTTGCAATCAATTACTTCTAACTTATGACTGCAAAACAGGGGAAATTCTTACCTCCCCGACCTCCCCCAAAACAAGAGAGGAGACAACTCTTGGCAGTAGCTTTCCAAATGAAATCTTTCTGGGGACCCCGCTCAAAGCTGCGTAGGTCTGCGACACAAAATTCAAATTACTTCATGCTGGGGATTTTGCTCGGGTAAGTTCCCCCTTGTCAGCCTGAGACTTTTATCTTGTGCAGGAGCTTCTACAACCCACCTTGGCTGCAGCCATGATGCCAAAGAAGACCAAGCTTCCGACACCACACATTTCCAGAGATGCTTAGCCGCTGAAATATTGACTCGAATTTGAATGTGACATCAGTAATGTTGGCAGCTAAGAGTGAGCATTCCGACAATTTAATCCAACGATGGGTCGAGCCGAGAAGCTCTTGTAGGGCCCACGCTCACCTGCCAGACATCACTACTTCCACTTCCTTTCAATCAACCTCTGGACTGTTGAAATCAACGAATTTTGCGTCACAGGAGCAAACATCCGACTGTTATCCAAAACCTGTTGTGCAGAGCGAATATCATGCTTTGTCCACCAATCTGCCTATGCTTTATCGAGATATTGAGTTTTGGAAAAAGATTCATTGGATACCGATGAGTCTGACTGTAATTACACATGAGAAGAATAAGATACACCAAAGGAGTTCGCTGCACAAGGCCAGGCGTTGAGAGGACAAAAAGCCGGGCTTTTCGCCTCGGACCCCGCTCCCGCCCCTCGAATGAGCCGTACAACTTTTCATGTGAGATGGCACCGTACGTTGGAATCTGTTATGCTTATTCAGGGTGACCGGGGGGCGTCTCAGCCCAAAATTTTGTAGCAGGGCGTTGGCGGGACAGGGGCAAATTTTGCGGATCGATTGCTTGCCCATACTGAACAGGCCTCTGCCCATACTCCCAAAAAAACAGAAGAACAAGAGATGGTAAGATTGAGACTACAACCAATGCACTATCGTGATTTTTGAAATGTTCAGTGGGAGGAGCACCCCGGAATGGTCTTAGTGGCGAACCCTGACTATGAAAAGTCGTAGCCGATTTTCCCATGTTTGTGTCCTGTGTCTGCGTTGCCGCCAACGAGCCATGGAGCCTCGGAACAGTTCCGTGGGAGAGCGATTCCTTGAAGCAATTTATGGGTAAACCTCGCAGAAGATGGCGTGCACCGTAATTAGCCGCAGTTGTTTCTTCGCCAAGGTGTACCTGACATACCCCCGTTCGAGGTAGGTTTCCTTGCAGAAGCCATGCAGGGCAGGTCAGACGACATCATGGATTTTCTGGTGCATTCCGCATCCAACCTCTCAGGGCGAATCTTTCTTGCTGGACAAGCGGCAATTTCTGGGAGGGTTGGACACATAGATGTTGCTTTTCTGGATGTTTTCTTCTTAACGGTAGCCTTGGAGTGGCCCGAAGTGTCCATCTCCAAACTTCCAGGTTGGTGTCCTTCATTTCGCCATTGGGGCTGCCCTAGCGCTGCCTGATATCACTCGCAGAAGATGGTGTGAAAGGTGCACTTGGCAGAGGTACCTGACATAACCCCCGTTCGAGGTAGAAAACCCTTGCAGCCATGCAAGGCACATTGACGCCTTAAAAAGCCCACGCTTGCTGCATGCCAGTTGTCACAATGGTTGTGGAGGAATTGCTTGGTTTGTGGCAATTTGCCGCTACTTTGCCATGAAGCAGTGTGGAACTGTTGCAATCAGCAAAACATGTTTGGTGCAATGTTATCCGATTGTTGACGGCTTTAGGGATAGATAGGTTTTGCTGTAGGAAGCGGGCATTTGGTTACCTTGCAGAAAATTCATGACTTTTCCAAGACCACTTTTTGCAGGACTGCCGGACCTTCTCTCATGGCCATCGAAGTGGTTCAAAGATTCAAGAATTCAAGATCAAGGAGGGTAGATCGTCGGATCTGGCACAGTGGAAAGTGACATGTGAGCAGCGTGATGGGCATGCAATACTTCAGGTATGCAATCAAACGAGGACCGTTCGTCACGTTCTGCGCAAGATCAGGTTCAAAGCATTGAAAGTTGCGGAAAGTTGCATACCGTTTCAGCATTTTAAAGAATCTTCCAGCGCCTCTTAGGACCTCGTAAGAGTGAGCTTCATGGAAGATATCTTAAGATAGGTAAGTTACATCTTTTCAGCTTCCGCAAAATGCTTCCAGAGCAGTCTGCTCATTCCTTGAAGCCTCCACAAGTTGCTTCGGAGGTTTGGGGCCTCGAAACTCTATTTACTCCATTCGCGGTATTGGTGCCGCTGGAAAGCAATTGGGAATTGAAAGCGCCTAGTGCCTTCATGTAACTTGAGTGGAGCTGTCATAAAGACTTGACTTTTGATCGTGCTGATTTTGCACTCTTGATGCAGGGCCACCAATTTCACCCAGACTCCCAAGAAAAACAAGAATGAGTTTTGGAACTGTCATTTGGAAATGCTGGGCCGAGTAGCCGAGCCAATATTTACAAGTCTATGCCCCGGTCAGCCTTTAAGAGTATGAGTTTGTTGGGGTTCAAAAAGTGGAACCGCCTGAGAGGCATTGGCTATTAGCCGACCGAGTTTAAGGGGTCCCCAACCAAGAGATGTTGATGCCTTGGCTTGCGCAAAAGAGCTTTAACCTTTCCAAATCCTAACCCTCAGAATGCCACTGGCGTGCAGCCGTCGGCATTTGGGGGGTTCGGAACCCATGCACCGGGCACGACAATTCAGTCAGTTGTTTCTAGATGGCATCTTCGAAGAGAGACCTGCACCACCAGCATGATTCCATTGATCATTTTTGTTTTTGGTGAATTTAGCAGCCCTGTGATGGGCAAGGTCTTCAATTTTGGGATTTGTCTTGCAAAGTTCCAGGGTGAGAACAGCCAACAAGTCCGAAAAGGAAAGGGCGAGCAGGGTTGGATGTAAAATCACTACAGTGCAGGCACTGCATGACACGTCTGTCTTTCAAACAGTTTTGGCTTTGTCGTTTTCTTTACGGCTTACGTGACTTTGGTTGTCGGGCTCCTTTTTGGAAGCCTTGTACTTTTGCCTGCGTTTCTGCAAGGCTTTATTTCTACGAGTGGATGGACGTTGTTTCTGACTTTGCGACTTACGCGTGATTGCATTTTCTTCCCGGGCAAAGAACATGCTGCAAATTCCAGAAGTGCTTCAAGCAGTCTTGTAAGAATGGATTGTTTTAATGAGGCAACTCCCTTCGAAAGTGAACAAATCGTGAAATTGCCTTCGTTTTTTGCTTCGGTTTGCCTTCGGTTTGGGAAAGCTCAACAAAACTAATAATCCATCGATCTCATTCATGTAACCTTTTCTATCACTCTTTTTCGCGCATATTATGCGCCAAACTGCAACTCTTCCCATATCACAAAGGCCATTTGAATGAGGAGTCAAGTCGAGCCTAAATGCTACATGATGACCTATCCTTCGGTTTTAAGGTCCCCTTCGGTTTTGCGGGTTTGAGCTGCTATTCACTATTCCATCCGAATACATGGCCCTTAGTCAGACCTTTTCAGTGACGGCTCACATGGCATCGATTGCTCTGGAGCAGATTGCAGGAAAATTTCCAAGGGCCTGGAGATTCCAAATCCATAAGATTCTTAGGAGTTTTCGGAGTTGACTGTTTTTTCTCTAAATTCGATGCCTTTTTGACTAAAGCTCCTGAAACTGCCAAAACACTTCCACTTGAGCTGAACGATTCCACATTGTCTTCGTCTTGCTTGAAAGCTGTTTCACCCCTGAGTATGTTGCATACAGCTTGAGAGGCTGTAGTCAGCCGTCTTTTCCACTGAGAAAAGCAGTCCAGAAGTCCACATCGTGCTTTTGCAAAGCATGGCCTCTATTTAATTAATTGAAAACGCTGGAAATTACCCGCAAAACTCCCGCAAAAAGCCGCAAAACTCCCGCAAAAACCGTCAAACTCCCGCAAATCCAGAAAAGTCGTAGATTTGTGCTTGGTTGCTATAGGTTGTAAAAACGAAGCCAAAGTCTCTTCACAGCTAGAAGTAAAACATCCATGGTATGTTCGTCAGAAATGGTTTGCTTAGGCATCCTTTCAAAACCATTATTTCATCAAAATTCAATGGGACCTTACCAACGGACCCCTAAGTTGCTAGAGCTATCAAATACTCAGGTTTAGGGGTCCGTTCAGAGGGTCCTGTTGGAGAATTCTTGGAATTATTGAATTTTGTATAAATTTGCCAACGTTAAGATACTTTGTAATACTATATGCGCTTCAACGAGGATTTCTTCCAGAGCAATGTGTATGTAGTGGTGTCAGAACTCACCCTAAAACCCTTTGAAGAAGCTGCTCGCTGGGACTTTGAACAGGACGCTGGAAACCACTGAAATTACTGAAAAGCGGAAACTCCTAAGAAATACTCGGAGAATGAATCTCCAGGAATGTAAATTGTCACTGTCGAGGTTCGCCATGTGCTGAGAATACCGCAGAATAAAGCACCTGGGTCTTCACACTTTAGAGCTCAAGGTCATCCCATCATCCGCAATCATGGTGAAACCATTTCTTACAGGCAATTGGCCAGTTGTTTTGGCCGAGTGACAGCCGTTGGAGACATTCATGTAAGTATAACAAGAAACGTTGCAGATCCCCAATCATGCTCAAACCATTGATGCGAAGCCATTGCAAA
This sequence comes from Breviolum minutum Mf 1.05b.01, assembly GCA_000507305.1. Lineage (NCBI taxonomy): Eukaryota > Dinophyceae > Suessiales > Symbiodiniaceae > Breviolum > Breviolum minutum. Next base: position 64,892 of record DF240811.1, read on the forward strand.
GCCATGTGTCTATTAACCTGGTCACCGTTCCGATTCCCTTTCACAGGCTCAAAGAAGACCAAAGCTCCTAAAGCTGTTCTGTCGCCTGCCTATGTCTACCTCCCACTTTTGTTTGAAATTAGATCCGTTTTGCTAACAGCATCACACATTTTGAGAGTGGCTAGGCCAACTGTGATGTTCAGTATCGGAGGGTCATCCTCCATCAGGGTGAAACCAAAGATGGTAAGCGATTGCAAAGCCATGTGCTATAGAAAATTGGCCAATTGTTCTGGCCGAGTGACAGCCATTGGAGACATTCATGTAGCAGGCAAAGTCTTATTTGTTGTGTTTCCACGTGATGAATATTCAACGCCATTGAACAGCTTACTTTGCAGGTCCGGGCAATGATAATGAAAATTCCACTCTTATCCAATCTACAACACTCTGAACCAGTGGACCATGTCTGACTATGTTTTTGCCTTCCACTTTTTGTGTTGAAATCAGGGCCCCTTTCTATTACTTTCTATCACAGTGACAGTATCACACTTTTTGGGAGAGGCTAGGCCAGCTGTGATGTCTAGAGTCTAGAGCTCAAGGTCATCCCGTCATCCGCAATCATGGTGAAACCATTTGTTACAGGCAATTGGCCAGTTGTTTTGGCCGAGTGACAGCCGTTGGAGACATTCATGTAAGTGCAACAAGAAACGTTGCAGATCCCCAATCACGTGGGAACCATTGATGCGAAGCCATTGCAATGCCATGTGCTATAGAAAATTGGCCAAGTGTTCTGGCCGAGTGACAGCCATGGGAGACATTCATGTAGCAGGCAAAGTCTTATCTGTTGTGTTTCCACGTGATGAATATTCAACGCCATTGAAAAGCTTACTTTGCAGGTCCGG
>DF240811.1:67153-100677 GCA_000507305.1 Breviolum minutum Mf 1.05b.01
CATGTGAAGAGCAGGAAGTGGAGATGGACATCATATGGAATGAAGAGAATTTCATGGAGGCTCGGCGGCCGCCACACACAGCGACCAGCTCTGAAGCCATTTATCTCAGCCCGTGTCAGCTTTGCAACCAACAGAGGCTGTTCAATCTCGACGCTTCAGAAAAACTTGTGTGAGACCGACAATTCTTTCCATTTTCATAGGTTGCACTGCGCTTTGGATTTGGATGAATTTGGTTCAAGTATGACTAGCTCTTTCAAAAGAGACAGGTGAAGAGCAGGAAGTGGAGATGGATATCATATGGAATGAAGAGAATTTCATGGAGGCTCGGCGGCCAACACACACAACCACCAGCTCTAAAGCTATTTATCTCAGCCCGTGTTAGCTTGCAACAAAAGAGGCTCAATCTCCACGCTTCAGATGCTTCGTGACAAATTGAAGTGGGTGAATTGTGCGCAGCTACCTTGCCAGAACATGCCAGAACAAACTTCAACGCCTGTCAGCCAACATGCCTGCCGAGTCTCCTTAAGGTCTACTGTATTTGAATGTGCAACCGGTCACCCATTGAAACAATGTGCTCCATCTGTCACTTGAGAGTTTTTTTCGCTTCTGGTCCAAGGAAATGGGATTCATGGACCCTGCTCTCCTGGACCCTGGCTTGGATTACACGGACGATTTACAGCGACTGAGAGGTTGCCGCTGTGTGGGGAGGCAATGGGATAAAACGTGACCATGGATTTGGCTCATAGCCGACCAAAAAGAACAAGTTCCCAAATTTCCTTTGCGTCTGAATGGCTACCGGTGCTACCAGTGAAGAGCTCCTAAACCTGTTCTGTTCGACATGAACCAGACGGCGCCTGCCTATGTCTACCTCCCCCTTTTGGTTGAAATCTCGTCCCTTTGCATCACACCTTTTGAGAGTGGCTAGGCCAGCTGTAATGTGTAGTATCGGAGGGTCATCCTCCATCAGGGTGAAACCAAAGATGGTAAGTCATTGCAAAGCCATGTGCTATAGAAAATTGGCCAATTGTTCTGGCCGAGTGACAGCCATTGGAGACATTCATGTAGCAGGCAAAGTCTTATCTGTTGTGTTTCCACGTGATGAATATTCAACGCCATTGAAAAGCTTACTTTGCAGGTCCGGACAATGATAATTCCACTCTTATCCAATCTACAACACTCTGAACCAGTGGACCATGTCTGACTATGTTTTTGCCGTTCACTTTTTGTGTTGAGGTCAGGGCCCCTTTCTATCATAGTATCACACTTTTTGGGAGAGGATAGGCCAGCTGTGATGTCTAGAGTCTAGAGCTCAAGGTCATCCCGTCATCCGCAATCATGGTGAAACCATTTGTTACAGGCAATTGGCCAGTTGTTTTGGCCGAGTGACAGTCGTTTGAAACATTCATGTAAGTATAACAAGAAACCTTGCAGATCCCCAATCATGCGGAAACCATTGATACGAAGCGATTGCAAAGCCATGTGGTCCATGAACCTGGTCCATTCAGAAACTTACGTGGCATGTTGGGACAACAATGATTCCACTCCGATCCACTCTGTTTACAGCCTTTGGAAGCCGCAGGTGACCACTCATGAGCTTTCGTTTCAGGACAATCTTCCAATGAAACACAACGGCTTGAAGATGTATGATGTGATGTTATGTCCCGAAGTGTGTGTTTTGCAAAGTGTGGTGTGTCAAGATTCTTCACATTTAACTTGCGTGTGCACTCCTTCATCTTCATGAGAATCTGTGTCGAGAGTGCTAGCACTCCTGGCATTCTGCGAGAAGATCAGGACTCAGACAGGAAAACAGCTTTGCAGGCTTCAGCAGAGGACCTATTTACCTTCCTTCTTGTCACTGAAGACCCAGCAGTAAGGGATGCCTGGCTTTCGAGGGGAGCAAGTGACACTACCACTGCATCGGTGGCAGCAATTTTTTGAAGTTCTGCTAACAGATTCACGAAGGGCTCCATGCGATCGGGAGCTGGATGTGTGACATGACTTTCATGACTTTAGCTTGTTTTCTCATCTTCTCTTCTTTTCCAGGTCCCTCCAGCCACTTTTCGACCTTCCATCAGCTGCCAGTGAGGAAGGTTTTGCCAACCACGAGTCAGTGATGGTGACATGTTCAGCAGTCTGCAATAGCAGCGCTGAGCTTCATCCCACGTGGGCAAATAGGGCATAGGGGTCTGCATCCTGCTTGCCACTTAGTAAGTTTTGGTCTTCTGGTGTTTTGAAAGTTGCTTGCCCCTTCGCTCTTAAGGCGACCGATGTCTCCTCATTCAACATCCTCATATGTAAAACCTTCAGGCTTGGTTGAGCAAACATTGCCCCTTGACCCCTTCGAGAAAGTGAAACCCTTGGAGAAAAGAGGGTACAACTTGCAAAAACAAAGCAATGGATGGAAACCTTTCGAGGGTCGTGTAGATGCCTTTCTAAAGTCCTTGCTGACTCCGCTGACGGCAGTGTTCTTGTGGTCGCAGTGGCATATGGGTTGCTGTTCAGAGACTTAGACAGACATGTCAGTCAGACACTGACATTACTGACATTCCGCACTCCTGTTCTCAGAGCTTGTCATTCGAGACGTGCCTGTTCCTTATTGGATTGCCCGACTTCGTTCTTTGCAAAGACCTTGCAAACGCCATTTCGTATGGACAAATACATACGTACAAGCAGAGACTCCTATTCGCAGTCAACGGACGGAGAATGTCACAATTTCTTCTAGCATGCAGTCTGGCTTTAGAGTCCAGTGGGTGAATTCAGTAACTTGGCTGACAATGCTGTCGATTTGTGTAGGGAAAGAATGAAGGAATGAAGGAAAGAAAGGAACGCGTGTATGATAGAGTCGATCGAGTATGTGTACAACATGTACAACTGCAACTGCACAACTTCTTTGCCTGTACATAATTTTCGGGATCCAAGGTTCAGGGGTGGCGGTAAGGGAGACCTTGAGACCCGTTGGAGGCAAGATAAGTCCACAGATCTTTTTACAGCAACGTTGGGTACCCAGATCCAGTCATAAACTTGAAACCGAATCCACAATTGGGATTTGGCACCTTGAAAATATCATAGATGAGGTTGAGTCAGACTGGTTGGAACTTGGGTTTTTATCCACTGCTTGTATCGGATACATCCCCTTTCTGGAAGCACCAGCGGGGGATCTTAATTTCCTCTGTCATTTTTCAAGCTAGACATCAATCGCACACATTGTTGTGGTAGGACTTGCCATATCTTGCCACAGCGGCAGCTGCCAGAATAGAAGGGAGAAGCGTTCAGTTCCGACATTTGCGTTCTTCGTTGTAATTCATACCTTAGCCTTAACACACCTCGTCATACCTCATCAACGATCCTCGTGTGAACATGTGTTATCACATGGTAAATCCATCATTCTGTTTTGGCCTTGTCATGTGGCGCAAGCAAAACTCAGGATTGTGTGAGGTTGCACAAGCATTTCGGTAAATGGCGCAAGCTGAGCGTGACAAAGTTCCGCAAGCAGAGCATAACAAGGCAACAAAAAGATAGATCTATCAAATCATCAAGGTGTTCACTGCCGTTCTGATATGAGAAGCAAGCAGACATCCTTCAGTGATAGAAGACGCAACCATGGAACTTATGAGACATTTTAAGGAGTGTGTCAGGAGTATGAGATCCTCAGCAGGATACATTGCACGTAGGCATGCAAACAGAAGAAACACAACATGTTGCCGTGCGGAAACTTGAGATTGTCAGCAGGATCCCATATGCATATATGACTTGTATATGTGGTGGTCAAAAGATGTGAGTGAAAGGCAGGGGGTGAAGTGTCGGTGCTGTTTGGCCGCAAGTCATTGCCAACTGTCCGACCTGGCCGATTTTGGACAATTGAATCCCACAGAGCGGCTGACACGCTCTAACCTGAACTTGGCGATTCTCAACAGAATGACAATACAGAAAGCAGTAACAGTCCGTGGTCATTGTGGTCAATGTCGCGAGCTATATCTTGCCATAGCATGCCCTTCAGCATGCAGCTCCCAGTCATACCATCAAACCTGGTGTATCTTCAGATTTGATCCAAGTACTGTGTGATCAGTACGCGCATTGTGGGGTGAAGTCAATTTGCCGTGCATTAATAAATAGTAGTGCCTAACAGATCTTGGCCCTGCCAAAGAAACTGCACATATGCTTGGTCTCAGGCTTTCAGTTCCGGCATTGGGGAGGACAGCTTGGCACCACACATTCCCTTGCAAATTCCCCAAAAGTGGTCAAAAACGACTACTTCTAGCCTCGGCCGCCCGGTGCAAGTTTTTACTTCGTCAGCAATGAGAGCTGGGCGAGGACGAAGCGTCTATGGAACTCATCAGGCATTCTTTGGTCGCGTCAACCCCCCGATGGAGCCACGCCAGCATCAGCCAGACAACTTGGCCATGCAGAGGTGCCAAATCTAGAATGACGAAGCATACTCTCAAAGATGTCTTTTGTGACTTGTCGTGACAGTTCCAGTGATTGGATTTCAACATCTTTCAAAATATTTCAACCACTTTCAGTTTCATAATTGGAAGCTAGAATACAGACTACATCACAGCTCAAGTCCAAGCCAGATACAAAGAAAGCTAGATTCTGGATCACTAAAATTGAACAGAACCCGAAGACCCGTTGCCTCCAGTGTTTTTGAAAAGTGTATCCGCACTGTTCTTTGTCATAGATCTATCTTCCACGAGCAGCTAAAGCCTCCCACCAGCGTGAGATGCGACTTGGTTTGAGTCGGAAAAGTCTGGCATTAAAGCAATATCACCCAAAGAGGGCTAAAGCCAGATGTCCTCAGAGATTTCAGCCCATAGGATAGTCCGTCCTTTGCCTCCCTTTGCCTCCCCGTTGAACTTGATGCACATCGATGCGCACCGATCAGCCAACTGCCGGGATTGTTCAGGTTGCTGGCAACCTGTGGCCTGTGTCCCACTGACGTGTATGCGATTTATCAAACTCTTGCCCTTTTTACATACTCCTTTTAGAACTTTGTGTCCCGGATTCAGAGTCCAAAAGAGAAATAAAAGAAATGTGCAATGCGTCTAAAGAAAGGTCGGTCCGTTTTCTGTTTGCCAGTCCACGCGTCCAAGTGCTGCAGAATGGGTTGACCGCAAATTGATGCGAATTGAGACAAACGTCAACCAAGCCAAGCCTGACAATGTACAGAGTCAACTCTCAGGGTTGTTCGGAAGATAAAGCAGGAGTAGACAAGAGTCGGGCCAGAGTGCGTGCCATCGGTCTGAAATCACATGTTCCGTCTTTAGCTACTCTGGGCCGCATTTTCTGGCGGAATGCAGATCTTGGAACTTTCGCCAAATTCAGCCGAGGCAATTCTAGGACTTTCAACGTTGTACCAAAGATTTGCCGGGCAAAATGCACACATAGACATAGATCATCCCATTCTGAAGTTGTTGTAGTTTTGCATGGGTTGAAGAGGCACGATGGGAACGGAGCGCGTCTCCGTGCACCCCATGGCTGCTGGGGCACTAGAAGGCCCCAACAATGACCCCTCCCAGGGAGTGCATCTTCAGGACGGCCATTCGCGTGTCTTCCTCAGGGACCAACGTGTCGTCCATGACAAAGTATGACACTGACGGGTCCCAGACCGCCATCTCCTCCTAAAAGCGATGATTGGCTCCGGTAAAGTGAAAGGAAGCAGGGTTTTGGTCAGGAAAGATCGCAGTAGCGGCTTCCACCAGGGCACTATGCCACGGGCGATCTTCCGCACTGCATTCAAAGCGTTTGCAAGTGGTATGGGTTCGGCCCTGTGCAACAAACACCAGATAAACCTCACTTGCCCGCACCACCATTGAGACTTTGACACACCCCGCCGAGCCATTGCACCCAGCTTCGTCGAACTTGCTACTGCTAGACAGCTCCTAGTTGGCCTCACTGATCCAAGGCATCGGCCAGGACTCCACTTCCTGCAATCTTGGCCGCTCGACAATTCCCAGACATTCAGCCACATTCAGCCCAAGGCCCCGCTTTTTCGGGGAAGCAAGGCCAAATGCATATGCTGCTCCTCTTGGGAACCCCAGACTTGGAGGTTAAACGCATCTTGCCGCAAGATTCGCAAGAGGGCAAGTTGCCGGTGTCCATTCGATGGATATAGCCAACCATTGGAAACTGATGACATGCCATGCTGTGTTTGGATTTGAGCAGAGCTTCTGTAGAGAGCAGCCAATGCTCCCCAGCCGATTGTTTTGCAATATTTCACTTGACTCACTTGACTCGCGGTGACAACCTCATCTGCTCAGAAGTGAGACGAGCTTCTGCACCCTCGACCAATTGAATTCCAACTTGGAGTGTTTTGATGTTTTTAGTGTGCTTTGCTTGGTTTTTCGTTTTGACTCCTGTTTTACTCTTTTCCAGCCCGCTCTCAAAAGAAGGCTGCTGGATAAGACAGCTGGAAGGTTTTGTGGAAACACAGCACTTGCATGCATTTAGAATCCATTTATGCCTGTCTTCCGCATCGCCCTCCAGTTTGAAAGATCATGAAAGGTTGGCGATAACTTGCTCTCGTGTCTGTCCTATGTTCGCATTACCAAGGAGTAGAGTGAGTAAAGGTGTCCTTGAAGACACCCCTTGCCTTTGTTTGTCACCTTCGCGGCCAGTCATGAAGGAACGCCTCAGTTTTCTTGGACTTCGATGCAATGCGGGATCAGCCTTATCATGCACCCGGCATCACGGGCTGAGGGCTGTATTCAAAGTATCTACGGTGACTCCCTGAGATGCCGAGATGCTCTTAAAAGTCCGAGCTTTCATGGCGCCAGCTTCAGTATCTCGGATGCATTCTAACCACACAGTGGCTTCAGCGGATTTCTCACGACCTCGTATGTTCTCAATATTTTTCAATCTTGAGAGTGAACTTGTCAACGTTCTGCGGCAAGGGTACAGCTTGAGATACTAGGGGCCTTAATCTTGCTGTTGATTCCTGGCTGAAAAGGTCCCGTTGGTTTGAAGACCTTTCCAGATTCCAGTTTTGCTAGGCCAGCAGCCTTTGAACCCCTAACAAGTATTCAAAACTTCAAAACTGGTGACGTTACAACTCAGATAGGGACTGAACATCACCCCAACTGTTGGAAAGCCATGGCAGTTGCATCTCACCAAATCAAAGTTTGTGCCATGAGTTCTATATGCCTGAGGTACAATGGCAAGATGACATCTAATCAGATACTGAGATCCATGAAGGTGCGCTGCGAGGTTCAACCACAAGGGAAGTCAATGTTGAACTTGAGGAACCGTTGCTTTTATCTTTGATTTCAGTCAGTTAAAATAGTAGCAGATGCCAATTGCTTAGTAGGCAAGACTTACTTAACTTAGTTATGTAGCTATATATATAACATGTTATAACACATTGTTGGAGAGCATTTTTGACAAGTCTCGTCCTTGAACAGCACGGGAGTGCAACACTTCCAGTCAAGTCCAGGTTTGGACAGATAGACCTGATTTAACCTTTGAGCCCACAAAAACAGGTGAGACAGGTTGAAGTGGGTTTTCACTCTATCAAAGGCACGTCTCTCAACATTTGTCTGCACAGGTGCCTAAGTCGAAGCAATGTCAACCTTGAGGAGGCTCGAACCACCTGGGGCAAAGGGTGCAGTATTATACACACTCTTGGACTTGGACTGGCTGAAGCATGCCCAGCTGCTTAAGCTTTGATTTTCTGGCAAGAAGTAGGAGCGCTTGAAGAGTTTGGATGCCAAAACAAAAACGTTGGGTTGCTCTGACATTCGAAATGACTCAATCAATCAATCAATCAAACAAACAACCAACCAATCAATCAATCAATCAATCAATCAACCAACCAATCAATCAACCAACCAATCAATCAATCAATCAATCAATCAATCAATCAATTTTTGCATACATTTGCTGGGAAATCTGGGGTCTACTGGGTCACCAAGTATGAGCAGTCAGACGTTTTACATCAATTCATTTGTCACTATCACGTGATATTGTTGAGAGTCATGAATCAATCCACGCATGAATGAAGGACGATGAACATTCTTATCTGAGCTTTCTGTGTGTCTGAATCTCGAACAAAGTGTCTAGTTTCATGATCCACTTCAAGACAGACTGGAGCTGCGCCGTTGGCTCGATTGAGGCAAAATGAAGTGAGTGAACTCAGCAATAGGTGGTAGAAATGGGTATACCGCCTGGCAACTGGCAACGCTTTTTTTGAGAAACAGTGCGAAGTTTGGCTGGGACTTCTTACTTTTGGATCAGTTGGGTGTTTTGAGGTTGGCTGGCCTTTTTCCCGAAAAGGCAAGGGGAAGGGTTCTTTCAAAGGAAGGCTGCCATATTTGATGACCTAAAGATGACCACCAACTAGCTGACCACTATTTGAAGAGGGCTGCTGAAAAGGGCTGCTCTTGATAAAATTCTTTTTTTCCCCAGATAGCGATAGCTATAGGGGTTCTTACTTCCAATAGGGGGAGGGCGACGAACCACTTTGGCGGATTGGACGTGGCAGCAGGGTGCCATTGCAGGGTGGTGGACGTGGTGCCATTGCGGGTGCCATTGTTGGGTGCCATTGTAGTGCGCTATGGTTCGGGGGGAGGGTGACGACCAACTTTGGGGGAGTGGACGTGGTGCCATTGCTGGGTGCCATTGGTGCCATTGTAGTGCGCTATGGTTATGGGGGGAGGGTGACGACCAACTTAACTAAGGCTTGACGGAACTAGTGCTTGACTGAACTAGTGCTTGACAGAACTATTCCTTGACTGAACTAGTGCTTGACAGTATTCCTTGCTTGAACTAGTACTTGACAGAACTACTACTTGACTGAACTAGTACTTGACAGAACTGTTACTGTACTGAGCTATTTGCATGTTACTATGAAGTGTTATGTGAGGGAACTGTTGTTTTACAGAGCTATTCGCATGATACTTTACTGAACTGTTACTTGACTGAACTAGTACTTGACTGAACTGTTGCTTTACTGAGCTATGTGCATGTTATTCTACTGAGCTGTTACTCGACTGAACTGTTGGTTTACTGAGCTGGACTGAACTGTTGCTTTACTGAGCTATTTGCATGTTCCTCTACTAAACTGTTAGTTGACGGAACTGTTACTTTACTGAGCTTGACTGAACTATTACTTTACTGAGCTATTTGCATGTTCAAATCTCCGTAACTCGGAAGTTTCTTGAAATGAACTTCCTTTGATTACTTAATGACATAGTATTGTTTTACATATTCATTCTATATCGCACCTCGATATTACAAATCAATCTTCAGCTTCACATTCCCAGCTTCCCTGCAGGTTAATCCGAATTGGCTGTTTCACTGTCAATTATTCAAGGTTTTGGCCCAAGACAGAGTGCCCCCTGTACAGGCGGTGCTGTGTCAGATTAGCGGCTAGCGATGAATCCTCAGAGCAGAAAATTTACCCATAACGTTTGTGTGGCAGATTCCTATTTTTTTGACTCTACAAATTTGTAGCTGCTATCCTGTGCAGACGTTTGTGCCTTTACGATTTTGTGAACCTACCTTGGATTCGGAGTTCCTCCCAGTTCACAGGAAAAAGCGCCTGGACAGAGATGGATTTGATGGATTTTAGTGCTCTCCTCCCAACATGCGCGATGACATATATAAACGAGAAAACGGAAGCTGACAGTCGGCCGAATTGCTCCAAAACCTGCATGAATTCCTGAACTTGAGATGGTGGGAGCCACAAGGAATGTCACCCAAACTTGCGAAGGGATGCTACAAACCACAAACAATCTTTGTGAAACATCTGTGTTTCCTTTAGCCCACCTGAAGTGAAGTTGAGTCTTCCATTGTCCCCCCGAACCTGGCAAGGACGGAGTTTTTGTTCTAAATAGAATATGTCTTTTATGAGGCATTCACACAGCAAGCAACGTTTTCACCGAAGCAGATAGCCCCTGCCTCCCGCCTGTTTGGTTGAATCTGGACGATTGCAGAGGCCCAAAGAGTATTGATTGGAGGGCTGGTGGGGCTGCCCTAACTCTACCTGGCTAGCTATCAGATTTAGAATCCGAAGGTCATCCCCAATCATGCCGAAACCAGTGATGGGAAGCCATTGCAAAGCCATGTGGCACATGCAACTAGTTGACTTTCGGACCGAAGTGATAAATATTAGGTGCAGCCATTCGAAAACATACTTGGCATGTTCGGACAACAATGATTCCACTCTGATCCACTCTGTTTACAACCCTTGGAAGCCGCAGGTGACCACTCATGAGCTTTTGTTTCAGGACAATCTTCCAATGAAACACAACGATTTGAAGATGTATGATGTGATCACGATGTTATGTCCCGAAGTGCCACTTTTTTGGTTGAAATCAGATCCCTTTGCCAGCTGTGATGTCTAGAGTCTAGAGCTTAAGGTCATCCTGTCATCGATAGTCAAGGTGAAGCCATTTGTTATAGGGAATTGACCAATTGTTTTGGCCGAGTGACAGCCGGTGTAGACATTCACGCAGCAAGCAACGTTTTAGCGATGGTGCTCCCACTCTGTTTGCAACGCTCGGAAGGAGATGGCACCTGCCTCCCGCCTGTTGGTTGAAATCTAGACCATTGCCAACGCCCAGCCGAGTCTTCTTGAGGTCTATTTGAATGTGCTTGGTCACCCATTGAAATGGTGACATCAGCAAGGCCACCAATTTCACCATGCTGGGCCGAGTAGCCAAGCCAATCTTTACAAGTCTATGCCAGAGAAGCAAGGCCAGCTGTGATGTCTAGAGTCTAGAGCTCAAGGTCATCCCGTCATCCGCAATCATGGTGAAACCGTTTGTTACAGGCAATTGGCCAGTTGTTTTGGCCGAGTGACAGCCGTTACATAGAGACATTGATGTAAGTATAACAAGAAACGTTGCAGATCCCCAATCATGCTAAAACCAATGATGCGAAGCCATTGCAAAGCCATGTGCCAGCCCGTGTAAGTGTAGACATTCACGCAGCAAGCAACGTTTTAGCGATGGTCTGTTTGCAACGTTCGGAAGGAGATGGCACCTGCCTCCCGCCTGTTAGTTGAAAGCTAGACGATTGCCAAGGCCCAGAGTGTTGATTAGAGGATATTAGAGGGTCATGCGCCATTGGGGCTGCCCTATAGCCCTGCCTGACATCACATTGTCACAGTGTGCAAATTTTGGGAGTGGCTAACAGTCATATTTAGAATCCAAAGGTCATCCTTAATCATGCCGAAACCATTGATGCGAAGCCATTGCAAAGCCATGTGCTATAGAAAATTGGCCAATTGTTTTGGCCTTTGGAAGGGCCGGGTTTCCATAAAAAGAAGAAATGAGTCCTACACTCCACTGTCCATGCTGTCAATGCTGTCCATACTATTTATATACTCACAGACCAGGCTTTTTTCCGATGCACACATTCTCCATGGCCAGCAAGTTCTATAACAATAAACACAGGCCTCAAGCTTGTAGATATCCAGCCTGGGCCAGCAAGGGAAACTTGAGATGACCATTGCAGAAGGTTTGGATATCAAAAGCTACCAGCGGTTTCATTAGCCTTTGATCCCTCTCTTCATCAAATCCTCATTTCAAAGACCCATTGCCAAAATCGTTCTGCCTAGATCATCACTTGCAGTTCAATCCATTGAATCATTGATCTCGCGCATTGGATGAGATCAAACTAGTCCAACGGATGACAACCTATACCAGCACCATTCCAACCCGTTTTGCGTTCAGAATTTGAAAAAGAAAAACACTTCAAGTTGTCTTCAAGCTCAACATTTGCTGATTCCTGGTCGGATCCGAACTACCCGAGCAACAGTAGCAATTCGAGCTGTGCAGGACTAGAATTCCACGATTCTCATAAGAGACTGTGCTCAAAGCCGGCAGGTGAAGTTTGACTGCTAGACAATCAAGCACTGAAGGTTTGTCCGTTTGTCCGCATGTTTCTAAAGTGAAAGCCTTGAGATCAATTCAGGACAGGGGAATTTTGTTCTGCTTGATGCCAGCCGACAGTGTCAGGAAGAGAAAGAGGTCGCTGTAGCTAGTTGCAAGCTATCCTTCAAGCTGGGTGGAGAGCTGCAGCCACCAATGGGAACCAATGAGCTGGAAACCAAGCGTGCAGTGCATCCGCAGGGCACATGCCTCCAATCTAGTCAGTGACTACAGCAGAGCCAGGTCTCTTTTTCTTATCCTTGTTCTCCTGCTTGCAAGGCTTCTGATGGGCCAGATCAAGCAGCACTTCAGATGGACTATAGTTTGCCGACTTGGCGGTCATCTTGGAAACGCGACGCAAAGAGTATTTGTCACCATCGGCCAGAGAAGGGTGATGTCGCCGATGGAGGATGATGGAGCTCGATATCCTTAGCGGCAGTGCTATGGTAGGTGTGCCATGGAAGAAACATTCACCAGATACCGTAGTGACAATAACGAACAGCATGGAGAAAAGGTACAGTACTGCATAGAATACATCAAGCAAAACACAGGACAGACAACTTTGTCTTCAATTTCCTTGAAACCAACGATTTTCCAAAAGCTGTGTTTGATGTAGAGAACGATCACGACATGAAAATTTACTGTGTTTATTCAACATTTTGATATATCAAGCCAGTGTGACTGATTCGACATTGACATCGTATGTATACAGTATAAATAGATGCCCACTCCACAATCATGCGTAGAGGCCTTGCTTATTGAACCTGGGCTTTCTTTGCCATATGCCTTCCGTTCCAAAAAGCCGGGCTTTTTGCCTCGGACCGACCCCCCTCCCACCCCCCGAATGAGCCGTACAACTGTTCATGTGAGATGGCACCGTACGTCGAAATCTGGTATGCTTATTCAGGGGGACGGGGGGTGTGTCCCAGCCCGGGCTTTTGTAACAGGTGGCCGGACAGGGGCAAATTTAGTGGATCGATTGCTTGCCCATACTGAACAGGCCTCTGCCCATACTCCCAAAAAGCAGAAGAACAAGAGATGTTCAGATTGAGACTACAACCTGTCTGCGTTGCCAACGAGCCATGGAGCCTCGGAACAGTTCCGTGGGAGAGCGATTCCTTACAGAACCAATTTATGGGTAAACCTCGCAGAAGATGGCGTGCGCCGTAATTAGCCGTAATTGTCTCTTCGCCAAGGTGAAAACATTGCACAAGAACAAGAGATGTTCAGATTGAGACTACAACCAATGCACCATCGTGATTTTGAAATCTTCAGTGGGCACAGGAGAACCCTGGGGAATGGTCTTAGTGTCGAACCCCGACTATGAAAAGTCGTAGCCGATTTTCCCATGTTTGTGTCCTGTGGCGTTGCCAACGAGCAATGGAGCCTCGGAACAGTTCCGTGGGAGAGCGATTCCTTAAGCAATTTATGGGTAAACCGGCAAACCGATAAACCTTGCAGAAGATGGTGTGCACCGTAATTAGCCGTAATTTGTTTCTTCGCCAAGGTTCTTTCACTTTGGTGTTGTACAGTTGAAGATCAGATCAAGCAGCACTTCAGATGGACTATAGTTTGCCGACTTGGTGGTCATCTTGGAAACGCGACACAAAGAGTATTTGTCACCATCGGCCAGAGAAGGGTGATGTCGCCAAAAAGCAGAAAAACAAGAGATGTTCAGATTGAGACTACAACCATTGCATAGTGGCGAACCCCCACTATGAAAAGTCGTAGCCGATTTTCCCATGTTTGTGTCCTGTGGCGTTGCCAACGAGCCATGGAGCCTCGGAACAGTTCCGTGGGAGAGCGATTCCTTGAAGCAATTTATGGGTAAACCTCGCAGAAGATGGTGTGCACCGTAATTAGCCGTAATTCGTTTCTTCGCCAAGGTGAACACATTGCATGCCCCAACTCTGAACTGTATCAACAGATGTGGCATGTGTAGCAAAGTTGACACTAAGATGTGAGCCTTACTAGGGTCCCAGGGTGCAAATTCAGATTCTGTGTCCATCAAATGATTTGATACTGGCACCACATGTCACTGATTTGATATTGACATCGTATGTAATATAAATAGATGCCCGCTCCACAATCATGCGTAGAGGCCTTGCTTATTGAATCTGGGCTTTCTTTGCCATATGCCTTCCGTTACAGAAAGCCGGGCTTTTTGCCTCGGGCCGACCCCCCTCCCGCCCCCCGAATGAGCCGTACAACTTTTCATGTGATCCCCACCCCCTGAACTGCCAGAAATGAGGGAGGACGCAGGAAAATGTAATTACATTTTTTGTCAATGTAAATTGTCACTGTCGAGGTTCGCCATGTGCTGAGAATACCGCAGAATAAAGCACCTGGGGCATGCCAAGTTACATTTTCTTTAGGGGAGGGGGGGATGATAAAATGTAAGCCCAGAACCCGGAGGTTTACAATTCTGTGATGGCGTCGGCGAATGAGAAACCGCTAGAGTAGACAAATACACCTGGAAAAATGTAAGTTACATTTTCTGACGTCCCCCCCCAAGTAAAGCGGTGGTGATTTCATGTGAGGTGGCACCGTACGTCGAAATCTGGTATGCTTATTCAGCCCGGGCTTTTGTAAGAGGGGGGTGGCCGGACAGGGGCAAATTTAGTGGATCGATTGCTTGCCCATACTGAAAAGGCCTCTGCCCATACTCCCAAAAAGCAGAAGAACAAGAGATGTTCAGATTGAGACTACAACCAATGCACCATCGTGATTTTGAAATCTTCAGTGGGCACAGGAGAACCCTGGGGAATGGTCTTAGTGTCGAACCCCGACTATGAAAAGTCGTAGCCGATTTTCCCATGTTTGTGTCCTGTGGCGTTGCCAACGAGCAATGGAGCCTCGGAACAGTTCCGTGGGAGAGCGATTCCTTAAGCAATTTATGGGTAAACCGGCAAACCGATAAACCTTGCAGAAGATGGTGTGCACCGTAATTAGCCGTAATTTGTTTCTTCGCCAAGGTTCTTTCACTTTGGTGTTGTACAGTTGAAGATCAGATCAAGCAGCACTTCAGATGGACTATAGTTTGCCGACTTGGTGGTCATCTTGGAAACGCGACACAAAGAGTATTTGTCACCATCGGCCAGAGAAGGGTGATGTCACCGATGGAGGATGATGGAGCTCGATATCCTTTCAGGCAGTGCTATGGTAGGTGTGCCATCGCAGGAGAGTTTTCCTCAAGATGTTTCGACATGCTTAGAGCCTCAAAATATTTCCCAAATTTCTGTACACCACCACTACAGCTATTACAGTCCATCCGATTTTATGCTGTGTTTATTGCGGTGACTCGGTGATTCTTGAAGTTTTACAGAGTCCATGACCGTGGTGCCTCAAAAGACCTCAAGTGCGAATGTAGGCTGAGCTGATGTTTTTTTCAGGTACACTTGGATCTTGCTTTGTCGAACCATGTCGAACCCAGGACCCATGACAGCTGGAAGGTTGTTTGTCATGCCTTTCAAACTTTTGTGCGGTTGCAGAACAAAAGACTATCAGGGGTTGACACTAAGATGTGGGCCTTACTAGGTTCTCAGGGTGCGAATTCAGATTCTGTGTCCATCAAATGATTTGATACTGGCAGCACATGTGTTGCTCATCCTAACCTCACTGGACTGCCCATCTACAACTCCACCCAAAGTGTTAAACCACGTCGAGGCCTCTTCTTCCTCATGGATCGAAAAACCCATGCCACTCAGGTCATGAATGATGCGACTCTTGCCCAGGCCGCACAGGTCCTTGTCCAGAGAGATAGAATGGATGTTGTCACAGTAGGGCATACTGTAAATCTTCACCAATGCCAAGACTGCGCGACACAGCAAGCAACGTTTCAGTGTTGGTGCTTCTACTCTGTGTGCAGTGCTCGGAAGCAGATGGCTCCATATTTACAGTAGAATGTGGAATCCGAACGTCATCCTCAAATTACTGAAAACATTGATGCGAAGACATTGCAAAGCCATGCGCTATAGAAAATTGGCCAATTGTTGGCCGAGGGACGGCCATTGCTGTTTGCAACGCTCGGAAGCAGATGGCACCTGCTTCCCGCCTGTTGGTTGAAATCTAGACGATTGCAGAGGCTCAGAGTATGGATTAGAGGGTCCTGGGCCATTGGGGCTGCCCTAGCGCTGCCTGATGTTTTGGGACTGGCTAGCTGTCATATTTGCAGTAGAATGTGGAATCGGAACGTCATCCTCAATCATGCCGAAACCATTGATGCGAAGCCATTGCAAAGCCGTGTACTATAGAAAATTGGCCAATTGTTGGCTGAGGGACGGCCATTGCTGTTTGCAACGCTCGGAAGCAGATGGCACCTGCCTCCCACCTCTTGGTTGAAATCTAGACGATTGCAGAGGCTCAGAGTATTGATTAGAGGGTCCTGGGCCATTGGGGCTGCCCTAGCGCTGCTGATATCACATCGTGCAAATTTTGGGAGTGGCTAGCTGTCATATTTAGAAGGTAGAATACAAAGGTCATCCTCAATCATGCAGAAACCAGTGATGGGAAGCCATTGCAAAGCCATGTGCTATAGAAAATTGGCCAGTTGTTTTGGTGGTGATTCTCGGACATGTTTAGAATCCGAAGGTCATCCTTAATCATGCCGAAACCATTGATGCGAAGCCATTGCAAAGCCATGTGCTTTACAAAATTGGCCAGTTGTTTCGGCCGAGTGACAGCCGTTGGAGACATTCATGTAAGTATAAGTCTAACAAGAAACGTTGCAGATCCCCAATCATGCTCAAACCATTGATGCGAAGCCATTGCAAAGCCATGTGTCTGTGCACCTGGTCAACGTTCCGATTGAGTGGTGAGTACTAGCTAGCCATCCAAAATAATTACGCGGCATGCTCGGACACCAATGATTCCACTCTGATCCACTCTGTCTGAAGCACTTGAACGCCGCAGACGGTGCCTGCCTATGTCTACCTCCCACTTTGGGGTGCATCAGGGGCTAGAGATCTGAAATAGCTCTCTACTTTGCTGGATATGTCACCGGCGGGGTTTGAAAATCCGCGGTTTCCCTTCACCTCTGGTATTCGTTTCGAAAGATCTGCTTGGTCAAGTCACTCACCACCCAAGCTGGATGGCTACAAGTAAAGCTACCAGGCATGGGGTCACGCACCACGCCAACCAGCTCCTAAGGGCTGCATGGCTACCAGTGCTACCAGTGAAGAGCTCCTAATGAACCAGACAGTGCCTGCCTATGTCTACCTCCCACTTTTGTTTGAAATCTGATCCCTTTGCTAACAGAGTATCACACCTTTTGAGAGTGGCTAGGCCAGCTGTGATGTTTAGTATCGGAGGGTCATCCTCCATCAGGTTGAAACCAAAGATGGTAAGCGATTGCAAAGCCATGTGCGATAGAAAATTGGCTATTTGTTCTGGCCGAGTGACAGCCATTGGAGACATTCATGTAGCAGGCAAAGTCTTATTTGTTGTGTTTCCACGTGATGAATATTCAACGCCATTGACAGGGTCACCTATTTCACGCAGACTCCCAATAAGAAAAACCAGCATGAATTTTGGAACTGTCATTTGGCAATGCTGGGCCGAGTAGCCAAGCCAATCTTTACAAGTTTATGCCTGGGTCAGCCTTTAAGAGTATGAGTTTGTGAATGAATCACGTGGTTCAAAAAGGGGAACCGCCTGAGAGCCATTGGCCATCAGCCGACCGAGTTTAAGGGGTCCCGAACCAAGAGATGTTGATGCCTTGGCTTGCGCAAAAGAGCTTTAACCTTTCCAAATCCTAACCCTCAGAATGCCACTGCCGTGCAGCCGTCGGCATTTGGGGGGTTCGGAACCCATGCACCGGGCACGACAATTCAGTCAGTTGTTTCTAGGTTGCATCTTCAAAGAGAGACCTGCACAAATAGAAATGTAAAAACCACCAGCATGATTCCATTGATCATTTTTGTTTTTGGTGAATTCAGCAGCCCTGATTGAAAAGCTTACTTTGCAGGTCCGGACAATGATAATAAAAATTCCACTCTTATCCAATCTACAACACTCTGAACCAGCGGACCATGTCTGACTATGTTTTTGCCTTCCACTTTTTGTGTTGAAATCAGGGCCTCTTTCTATCACAGTATCACACTTTTTGGGAGAAGCAAGGCCAGCTGTGATGTCTAGAGTCTAGAGCTCAAGGTCATCCCGTCATCCGCAATCATGGTGAAACCGTTTATTACAGGCAATTGGCCAGTTGTTTTGGCCGAGTGACAGCCGTAATATAGAGGCATTCATGTACGTTGCAGATCCCCAATCATGCTAAAACCAATGATGCGAAGCCATTGCAAAGCCATGTGCCAGCCCGTGTAAGTGTAGACATTCACGCAGCAAGCAACGTTTCAGCGATGGTGCTTCCACTCTGTTCGCAACGCTCGGAAGGAGATGGCACCTGCCTTCCGCCTGTTGGTTGAAATCTGGAGAATTGACAAGGCCCAGAGTGTTGATTAGAGGGTCATGCGCTATTGAGGCTGCCCTACAGCGCTGCCTGACATCACATAGCTGTCATATTTAGAATCCAAACGTCATGCTGAAACCATTGATGCGAAGCCATTGCACAGCCATGTGCTATAGAAAATTGGCCAATTGTTTTGGCCGAGTGACAGCCGTTGGAGACATTCATGTAATTATAGCAAGAAACGTTGCAGATCCCCAATCATGCTCAAACCATTGATGCGAAGCCATTGCAAAGCCATGTGTCTATGCACCTGGTCAACGTTCCGATTGAGTGGTGAATATTAGCTAGCCATCCAAAATAATTACGCGGCATGTTCGGACACCAATGATTCCACTCTGCATTTCAGCTTCGTGACAAATTGAAGTGGGTGAATTGTGAGCAGCTACCTTGCCAGAACAAACTTCAACGCCTGTCAACCAACATGCCTGCGGAGTCTCCTTAAGGTCTATTTGAATGTGCTTGCCAGACTCCCAATAAGAAAAACAAGCATGAATTTTGCAACTGTCATTTGGCAATGCTGGGCCGAGTAGCCAAGCCAATCTTTACAAGTCTATGCCTGGGTCAGCCTTTAAGAGTATGAGTTTGTGAATGAATCATGGGGTTCAAAAAGGGGAACCGCCTGAGAGCCATTGGCTATTAGCCGACCGAGTTTAAGGGGTCCCCAACCAAGAGATGTTGATGCCTTGGCTTGCGCAAAAGAGCTTTAACCTTTCCAAATCCTAACCCTCAGAATGCCACTGCCGTGCAGCCGTCAGTATTTGGGGGGTTCGGAACCCATGCACCGGGCACGACAATTCAGTCAGTTGTTTCTAGGTTATATCTTCAAAGAGAGACTTGTAGAAATGGTTGTGGCAAAACCACCAGCATGATTCCATTGATCATTTGTGTTTTTGGTGAATTTGGCAGCCCTGATCAGTCCACTTGAGAGTTTCAGCATGTTTCAGCCATTGGAGACATTCATGTTTTGGAGTGGCTACGTGTCCTATTTAGAATCCGAAGGTCATCCTCAATCATGCTAGAACGAATGATGCGAATACAACTGGTAACAACTTCAAGTAGGAAACGGTTACAGCGACTGAGAGGTTGCGGCTGTGTGGGGAGGCAATGGGATAAAACGTGATAATGGATTTGGCTTATAGCCGACCAAAAAGAACAATTACCCAACTTTCCTTTGCGTCTGAATGGCTACCAGTGCTACCAGTGAAGAGCTCCTAAAGCTGTTCTGTCCGACATGAGCCAGACGGCATTAGATCCCGTTGCTAACAGAGTATCACACCTTTTGAGAGTGGCTAGGCCAGCTGTGATGTTTAGTATCGGAGGGTCATCCTCCATCAGGGTGAAACCAAAGATGGTAAGCGATTGCAAAGCCATGTGCGATAGAAAATTGGTCAATTGTTCTGGCCGAGNTGAAACCATTTGTTACAGGAAATTGGCCAGTTGTTTTGGCCGAGTGGCAGCCGTTATATAGAGACATTCATGTATATAAGTATAACAAGAAACGTTGCAGATCCCCAATCATGCGGAAACCATTGATCCGAAGCCATTGCAAAGCCATGTGCTATAGAAAATTGGCGAATTGTTCTTGCCGAGTGACAGCCATGGGAGACATTAATGTAGCAGGCAAAGTCTTATCTGTTGTGTTTCCACGTGATGAATATTCAACGCCATTGAAAAGCTTACTCTGCAGGTCCGGACAATGATAATTCCACTCTTATCCAATCTACAACACTCTGAACCAGTGGACCATGTCTGACTATGTTTTTGCCTTCCACTTTTTGTGTTGAAATCAGGGCCCCTTTCTATCACAGTATCACACTTTTTGGGAGAGACTAGGCCAGCTGTGATGTCTAGAGTCTAGAGCTCAAGGTCATCCCGTCATCCGCAATCATGGTGAAACCATTTGTTACAGACAATTGGCCAATTGTTTTGGCCGAGTGACAGTCGTTGATGCGAAGCCATTGCAAAGCCATGTGTCTATGCACCTGGTCAACGTTCTGATGAGTGGTGAATACTAGCTAGCCATCCAAAAAAACTACGCGGCATGCTCGGACACCACTGATTCCACTCTGATCCACTCTGTCTGAAGCACTTGAACGCCGCAGACGCTGCCTTCCTATGTCTGCCTTCCACTTTGGGTTGAAATCAGATCCCTTTGCTAACACGGTATCACACCTTTTGAGTGTGGCTAGGCCAGCTGTGATGTTTAGTATCGGAGGGTCATCCTCCATCAGGGTGAAACCAAAGATGGTAAGCCATTGCAAAGCCATGTGGTCCATGAACCTGGTCAATGTTTGGACTGAGTGATGAATATTAGGTGTAGCCATTCAGAAACTTACGTGGCATGTTGGGACAACAATGATTCCACTCTGATCCACTCTGTTTACAGCCTTTGGAAGCCGCAGGTGACCACTCACGAGCTTTCGTTTCAGGACAATCTTCCAATGAAACACCACGATTTGAAGATGTATGATGTGATGCTATGTCCGGAAGTGTGTGTTTTGGAAAAGTGTGGTGTGTCAAGATTCTCCACATTAAACTTGCGTGTGCACTCCTTCATCTTCATGAGAATCTGTGTCGAGAGTGCTAGCACTCCTGGCATTCTGCGAGAAGATCAGGACTCAGACAGGAAAACAGCTTTGCAGTCTCCAGCAGAGGACCTATTTACCTTCCTTCTTGTCACTGAAGAACCAGCAGTAAGGGATGCCTGGCTTTCGAGGGGAGCAAGTGACACTACCACTGCATCGGTGGCAGCAATTTTTTGAAGTTCTGCTAACAGATTCACGAAGGGCTCCATGCGATCGGGAGGATGTGTGACATGACTTTAGCTTGTTTTTTCATCTTCTCATCTTTTCCGCTTTTCCAGGTCCCTCCAGCCACAGCTTCTCGACCTTCCATCAGCTGCCAGTGAGGAAGGTTTTGCCAAAGAGTCAGTGATGGTGACATGGAAAAAGCAGTCTGTAGTAGCAACTAGCTCAGCTAAAAAACCCATGTGTGCGAAATCTTGTTCTATATAGGGCATAGGGGTCTGCATCCTGCTTGCCACTTAGTAAGTTTTGGTCTTCTGGTGTTTTGAAAGTTGCTTGCCCCTTCGCTCTTAAGGGGACCGATGTCCCACCATTCAACATCCTCATGTGTAAAACCTTCAGGCTTGGTTGAGCAAACATTGCCCCTTGCCCCCTTCGAGAAAGTGAAACCCTTGGAGAAAAGAGGGTACAACTTGCAAAAACAAAGCAATGGATGGAAACCCTTCGAGGGTCGTGTAGATGCCTTTCTAAAGTCCTTGCTGACTCCGCTGACGGCAGTGTTCTTGTGGTCGCAGTGGCATATGGGTTGCTGTTCAGAGACTTAGACAGACATGTCAGTCAGACACTGACATTACTGACATTCCGCACTCCTGTTCTGAGAGCTTGTCATTCGAGACGTGCCTGTTCCTTATTGGATTGCCCGACTTCGTTCTTTGCAAAGACCTTGCAAACGCCATTTCGTATGGACAAATACATACGTACAAGCAGAGACTCCTATTCGCAGTCAACGGACGGAGAATGTCACAATTTCTTCTAGCATGCAGTCTGGCTTTAGAGTCCAGTGGGTGAATTCAGTAACTTGGCTGACAATGCTGTCGATTTGTGTAGGGAAAGAATGAAGGAATGAAGGATAGAAAGGTATCCAGGTATGATAGAGTCGATCGAGTACAACTGTACAACATGTACAACTGCAACTGCAGAACTTCTTTGCCTGTACATAATTTTCGGGATCCAAGGTTCAGGGGTGGCGGTAAGGGAGACCTTGAGACCCGTTGGAGGCAAGATAAGTCCACAGATCTTTTTACAGCAACGTTGGGTACCCAGATCCAGTCATAAACTTGAAACCGAATCCACAATTGGGATTTGGCACCTTGAACATATCATAGAAGAGGTTGAGTCAGACTGGTTGGAACCTGGGTTTTTATCCACTGCTTATATCGGATACATCCCCTTTCTGGAAGCACCAGCGGGGGATCTTAATTTCCTCAGCAATTTTTCAAGCTAGACATCAATCGCACACATTGTTGTGGTAGGACTTGCCATATCTTGCCACAGCAGCTGCCAGAATAGAAGGGAGAAGCGTTCAGTTCCGACATTTGAGTTCTTCGTTGTAATACATACCTTGACACACCTTGTCATACCTCATCAACGATCCTCGTGTGAAAATGTGTCATCACATGGTAAATCCATCATTCTGTTTTGGCCTTGTCATGTGGACGATTTTGCAAGCAAAACTCAGGATTGTGTGAGGTTGCCCAAGCATTTCGGTAAATGGCGCAAGCTGAGCGTGACAAAGTTCCGCAAGCAGAGCATAAGAAGGCAACAAAAAGATAAATCTATCAAATCATCAAGGTGTTCACTGCCGTTCTGATATGAGAAGCAAGCAGACATCCTTCAGTGATAGAAGACGCAACCATGGAACTTATGAGACATTTTAAGGAGTGTGTCAGGAGTATGAGATCCTCAGCAGGATACATTGCACGTGGGCATGCAAACAGAAGAAACACAACATGTTGCCGTGTGGAAACTTGAGATTGGCAGCAGGATCCCATATGCATATATGACTTGTATATGTGGTGGTCAAAAGATGTGAGTGAAAGGCAGGGGGTGAAGTGTCGGTGCTGCTTGGCCGCAAGTCATTGCCAACTGTCCGACCTGGCCGATTTTGGACAATTGAATCCCACAGAGCTGACACGCTCTAACCTGAACTTGGCGATTCTCAACAGAATGACAATACAGAAAGCAGTAACAGTCCGTGGTCATTGTGGTCAATGTCGCGAGCTATATCTTGCCATAGCATGCCCTTCAGCATGCAGCTCCCAGTCATATCATCAAACCTGGTGTATCTTCAGATTTGATCCAAGTACTGTGTGATCAGTACGCGCATTGTGGGGTGAAGTCAATTTGCCGTGCATTAATAACTAGTAGTGCCTAACAGATCTTGGCCCTGCCAAAGAAACTGCACATATGCTTGGTCTCAGGCTTTCAGTTCCGGCATTGGGGAGGACAGCTTGGCACCACACATTCCCTTGCAAATTCCCCAAAAGTGGTCAAAAACGACCGGTGCAAGTTTTTACTTCGTCAGCAATGAGAGCTGGGCGAGGACGAAGGGTCTATGGAACTCATCAGGCATTCTTTGGTTGCGTCAACCCCCCGGATGGAGCTACGCCAGCATCAGCCAGACAACTTGGTCATGCACAGGTGCCAAATCTAGAATGACGAAGCATACTCTCAAAGATGTCTTTTGTGACATGTCGTGACAGTTCCAGTGATTGGATTTCAACATCTTTCAACATGTATTTCAACCACTTTCAGTTTCATAATTGGAAGCTAGAATACAGACTACATCACAGCTCAAGTCCAAGCCAGATACAAAGAAATCTAGATTCTGGATCACTAAAATTGAACAGAACCCGAAGACCCGTTGCCTCCAGTGTTTTTGAAAAGTGTATCCGCACTGTTCTTTGTCATAGATCTATCTTCCACGAGCAGCTAAAGCCTCCCACGAGCGTGAGATGCGACTTGGTTTGAGTCGGAAAAGTCTGGCATTAAAGCAACACCCAAAGAGGGCTAAAGCCAGATGTTCTCAGCGATTTCAGCCCGTATAGTCCGTCCTTTGCCTCCCTTTGCCTCCCCGATGATGAACTTGAACTTGATGCACGTCGATGCGCACCGATCAGCCAACTGCCGAGATTGTTCAGGTTGCTCGCAACCTGTCGCCTGTGTCCTGATGTGTATGCGATTTATCAAACTCTTGCCCTTTTTACACACTCCTTTTAGAACTTTGTGTCCCGGATTCAGAGTCCGAAAGAGAAAGAAATGTGCAATGCGTTTAGTGTTGGTCGGTCCGTTTTCTGTTTGCCAGTCCACACGTCCAAGTGCTGCAAAATGGGCTGACCGCAAATTGATGCGAATTGAGACAAACGTCAACCAAGCCAAGCCTGACAATGTACAGAGTCAACTCTCAGGGTTTTTCGGAAGATAAAGCAGGAGTAGACAAGAGTCGGGCCAGAGTGCGTGCCATCGGCCTGAAATCACATGTTTCGTCTTTAGCTACTCTGGGCCGCATTTTCTGGCGGAATGCAGATCTTGGAACTTTCGCCAAATTCAGCCGAGGCAATTCTAGGACTTTCAACCAGGTACCAAAGATTTGCCGGACAAAATGCACACATAAACATCCTCAATCCCTTGCGGCTTTTGATCGGATCCACTGGCTGCACTTGCTCCATCCTGGTGGTTTGGCTTTTTATCGGTGAATCCAAATGGACAAATCCAAATTCAGCGCGAAACTGGGATGGAACAATTCCAGAATTCAGGGAAACTGGGGAAAAAGTGGTGAATGATAACCAATAGGCTGATTCCAATGCGAAAACATCACCCCGTTGTGACAAAAACACCTCGCAAAAGGGCTGGAACCTGAAGAACGGATAGATCATCCCATTCGCACCAAGTTGTGGTAGTTTTGCATGGGTTGAAGAGGCACGATGGGAACGGAGCAGTTTTGGCATTGAGACTTTGACACACCCCGCCGAGCCATTGCACCCAGCTTCGTCGAACTTGCTGATCGACAGCTCCTAGTTGGACTGGCCGATCGACCAAGGCATCGGCCAGGACTCCACTTCCTGCAATCTTGGCAGATCGACAATTCCCAAAAATTCAGCCCAAGGCCTTCAAGGCCCCGCTAAAATTCTGGGAAGCAAGGCCAAATGCATATGCTGCTCCTCTTGGGAACCCCAGACTTGGAGGTTAAAAGCATCTTGCCGCAAGATTCGCAAGAGGGCAAGTTGCCGGTGTCCATTCGATGGATATAGCCAACCATTGGAAACTGATGACATGCCATGCTGAGCTTCTGTAGAGAGCAGGCAATACTCCCCAGCCGATTGTTTTGCAATATTTTACTTGACTCACTTGACTCGCGGCGACAACCTCATCTGCTCAGAAGTGAGACGAGCTTCTGCACCCTCGACCAATTGAATTCCAACTTGGAGTGTTTTGATGTTTTTAGTGTGCTTTGCTTGGTTTTTCGTTTTGACTCCTGTTTTACTCTTTTCCAGCCCGCTCTCAAAAGAAGGCTGCTGGATAAGACAGCTGGAAGGTTTTGTGGAAACACAGCACTTGCATGCATTTAGAATCCATTTATGCCTGTCTTCCGCATCGCCCTCCAGTTTGAAAGATCATGAAAGGTTGGCGATAGCTTGCTCTCGTTTCTGTCCTATGTTCGCATTACCAAGGAGTAGAGTGAGTAAAGGTGTCCTTGATGACACCCCTTGCCTTTGTTTGTCACCTTCGCGGCCAGTCATGAAGGAACGCCTCAGTTTTCTTGGACTTCGATGCAATGCGGGATCAGCCTTATCATGCACCCGGCATCACGGGCTGAGGGCTGTATTCAAAGTATCTGAATCTACGGTGACTCCCTGAGATGCCGAGATGCTCTTAAAAGTCCGAGCTTTCATGGCGCCAGCTTCAGTATCTCGGATGCATTCTAACCACACAGTGGCTTCAGCGGATTTCTCACGACCTCGTATGTTCTCAATATTTTTCAATCTTGAGAGTGAACTTGTCAACGTTCTGCGGCAAGCGTACAGCTTGAGATACTAGGGGCCTTATATAATCGTGCTGTTGATTGCTGGCTGAAAAGGTCCCGTTGGTTTGAAGACCTTTGAACCCCTAACAAGTATTCAACACTTCAAAACTGGTGACGTTACAACTCAGATAGGGACTGAACATCACCCCAACTGTTGGAAAGCCATGGCAGGTGCATCTCACCAAATCAAAGTTTGTGCCATGAGTTCTATATGCCTGAGGTACAATGGCAAGATGACATCTAATCAGATACTGAGATCCATGAAGGTGCGCTGCGAGGTTCAACCACAAGGGAAGTCAATGTTGAACTTGAGGAACCGTTGCTTTTATCTTTGATTTCAGTCAGTTAAAATAGTAGCAGATGCCAATTGCTGAGTAGGCAAGACTTAGTTAACTTAGTTATGTAGCTATACATATAACATGTTATAAGTTATAACACATTGTTGGAGAGCATTTTTGACAAGTCTCGTCCTTGAACAGCACGGGAGTGCAACACTTCCAGTCAAGTGCAGGTAGTTATTATTATTTGCCTATCCTGTACCGCTTGTTTAAGACAACTGTCTCGAAACATGTAAGTCGAATTTTTTACGGGTGAGGGCAAACGACAGAAGCCGCATGGAATTGTTCCATGGAGAATCAGCCATACAGGCCACACATGTAATGTACGACAAATCTGGGTTGTGGCGTTCGAGAGCGAGTGGGTCGTATTCGTCGGATGCAAGGCAGCCTGAGCTAAAGCATGGTCACTCGTCCGTGGCCCCAAAGTCCCACCGTTGGAAGCATTGAAAATGACATTCCACAGTTCTGTGTATTCCATGACACCTGTGAGCTCTTTTGGCAAAATGCACGCAGTAGTCAAAAGACATGGAAAAAGCAACCCACCAACTTGGAACATAAGAACGACAATGCGTTTATCTTTCGGTTGGTTTTGAGTCGGTATTTTTCTTCACTTGGTTGATGAGGGGCTTTTTCAGGCCAATGAAAAAAACAGGTTTTCCGAGCTCTTTGGTGAAGACTTTTTGGTGAGGGAAGATGGGTGTAAATTATAAACATGACTAGACGTGAATCTATGGACCTATTGTGGGGGACAAAGGACTAAACGTAGAGTCAATGACATTTCCAGAGTCTTCTACATGATCGATGAGTCATAAAGTCATGAGTGATACATAGACGACCAATCACTTCCATATTTTTTCCATTCATCCAGACCAAACTATCCATGCGTTCCAGAAGCCTGGAAAAAGCTCTGATCTTATGTAAGTGGGCCCCCGCATAGAATATCATAGAATCAATCATTGTTCGCGTGGTAACAAGAGATCATGCCGCACTGTCAGCAGGCAAAACATGAATAAGGGAGAGCATTATTTATTACATCTTCTTCAATTTATGATTCTGAATTTTGTTTGATCCACCACAAAAGTTAGTGAAGCTTTCATGTTTTAGTACTTGGAAAAAAAGGCTTTTAATTGTGATGTTCTAGGGAGATCATCGTGGGACAAACAAATTTTAAATGCATCCGGGATGAGTAAGTAAGATGTTTGTTTTGTTATTTTTGTCCGGTTGGAAATGATGAAATAAATAGACGTCGAACAACATGTTCAATTCAAATCCTTGATTTTAAGGTGTGAAGGTTGAAACTTCAGTTAGATGATTTTGGTGGTATATACTAGGCGCTAGTTTGGGAAACCTGCGAAAAAATGAGGAGTTGAGTTGTTCGGCTGTTTGCCTTGGTAGCTCTGTTGACAGAGCTCCCAAGCATCCGCCAAGGCTACAGCCAAGAGCTTTGCAGCTGAACAGGATCAATTTGTGATCTATGAAAGGGAGATGGATCAGCGGTTTCCGATGTCTTTGCAGGTTGACAACTAAAGAAAGCTGCGGAAAAAAAGGTACTCTGGCTTGGAACATCAAAATCAGATGTGCTTGGAGACTATGTTGTGCTAACATTTGTATCAAGTGAATGGAAATGAATGGAACATGCAGAAAATCCTTTTGCCAAGACTGTAACGCAGGAAACGACTTCAAGATGTTTCATATAGCAACATCTTTGAGCCCTTTCCAGTTGAGGTAGAGATGCACAACTCCCTTTCTGTGAATTAGATTTCGATTCGGACATGGATTTCAGCACTTGAAAACATGAGATCACACTCTTTGACATTGCTGCGAGGAGTGTTTCTGCAGCGGAATTTTGGAGGAAATACATGTTTCCATGTCAAACATGTACAATAATCAATTTCTTTATGAGCACAAAACTTGAACTTCAAGTCAAATCAACAAAAATCAATTTGTCATGAGATAATCAAAGCGAAAACAGCACATTGAACAAGGTTTCCTCAAAAAGCAGAAAAAACATTCTTTAACCACCACCAAATGAATTTTAAAGTATGTTTCTGGGGAAAATTCGTAGTACCCTTT
Source organism: Breviolum minutum Mf 1.05b.01 (assembly GCA_000507305.1). Taxonomy (NCBI): domain Eukaryota; class Dinophyceae; order Suessiales; family Symbiodiniaceae; genus Breviolum; species Breviolum minutum. The sequence continues at coordinate 95,509 of DF240811.1, forward strand.
CACCGCCGGTTGGGAATTTTCCCTCAGATAGTGGTGGTTTAGTAAAGCAGTTTTCCGCCCCAAATTCCCGAAACATTCAGGTTTAGCATCATCATCATCATCATCATCATCATCATCATCATCATCATCATCATCATCATCATCATCAACTGTTGATGAATGACATCAGGCGCAATAAAGACACATAGCATGTCTTTGAAACACGGACATGGTAAACAGTGGTACATTCACTACGATTGCCATTGCAGTCTCAGCCATGGATTCAGCTGCCTCAGCTTCGAGAAACATTCAGGCGGTTTGACTAAAGACGTCTTGCGTGACCCAATGTCTTTGTGAAATTCACAAATTCTATACGTTTGTGATTTTGTGGCATATTACAACTCAAATATGAGTTGTTATGTGTTGGTTGTCGTCAAAGGAAGTCTAGTTGAGAAGCTTCCGAGTTACGAAGATTTAAAGGCAGAAAAAGGGCGTAGTTCAGTAACGGAATAGTTCAGGAAAGGACTAGTTCAGTAGAGGAATAGTTCGGTAATAGAAGAGTACAGTAAAGGCATAGTTCATCAAAGGCAAGTTCAGTAAAGGAACAGTTCAGAAAGGAATGTTCAGTCAAGGAAATGTCCAGTAAAGGAATACTCAGTAAAGTAAAGGATAAGTTCAGGAAAGGAATGCTATAGTTGAGAAATGGAGCAGGCCAGCCAGGAAAGGAGCAGTAAAGTAACAGTCAGGAAAGGAAACGATGACATTTTTTGTGGCAGGCGCAACATTTGGTGATGTTGGAGAGTCACTTTCGACGGCACGCGCGCCATTTGTTGATTTTGCAGTCTTACTTCTTGTGACAAGCGTAGTATTTGATGATTTTGGAGTCACACTTTTAGTACGTAGTCCCTCCGTAGTTTCCAGCACATTATCTTCCACAGTGCCGGAAAGCACTCGCTTTCCGAAAATCCAATTGTATCAAGCGTCCCACGTCGATGTATGTCAGCTCCTTTGGGGGATTGAAGCACCGAAGTGTGAAATTTCCATGAAAATGGATTCTGTAAATTCCGATTTAGTAGACAGGGTAAACTCCATCCCCTTTTAACAAAACTGCATGGACCTAAAGAACTAAACAAATCGACTTGCAATCAATTACTTCTAGATAACTTATGACTGCAAAACAGGGGAAATTCTTACCTCCCCGACCTCCCCCAAAACAAGAGAGGAGACAACTCTTGGCAGTAGCTTTCCAAATGAAATCTTTCTGGGGACCCCGCTCAAAGCTGCCTAGGTCCGCGACACAAAATTCAAAGTACTTCATGCTGGGGATTTTGCTCGGGTAAGTTCCGCCTTGTCAGCCTGAGACTTTGATCTTGTGCAGGAGCTTCTACAACCCACCTTGGCTGCAGCCATGATGCCAAAGAAGACCAAGCTTCCGACACCACACATTTCCAGAGATGCTTAGCCGCTGAAATATTGACTCGAATTTGAATGTGACATCAGTAATGTTGGCAGCTAAGAGTGAGCATTCCGACAATTTAATCCAACGATGGGTCGAGCCGAGAAGCTCTTGTAGGGCCTACGCTCACCTGCCAGACATCACTACTTCCACTTCCTTTCAATCAACCTCTGGACTGTTGAAATCAACGAATTTTGCGTCACAGGAGCAAACATCCGACTGTTATCCAAAACCTGTTGTGCAGAGCGAATCTCATGCTTTGTCCACCAATCTGCCTATGCTTTATCGAGATATTGAGTTTTGGAAAAAGATTCATTGGATACCGATGAGTCTGACTGTAATTACACATGAGAAGAATAAGATACACCAAAGGAGTTCGCTGCACAAGGCCAGGCGTTGAGAGGAGGCTCTCTTCAAAGGTTTCGATGTCCACCTGAAGTGAAGTTGAGTCTTCCATTGTCCCCCCCAACTTGGCAGGGATGGTGTTTTTGCCTTAAAGAAAATATGTCTTTTATCCAAACGTGCATGTTTCCTATGTCCTTTGGAAGGGCTGGGTTTCCATAAAAAGAAGAAATGAGTCCTAAATGAATGCAGCCTCACACTCAACTGTCCATGCTGTCAATGCTGTCAATGCTGTCCATACTATCTACTCACAGACCAGGCTTTTTTCCGATGCACACACTCTCCATGGCCAGCAAGTTCTAACAATAAACACAGGCCTCAAGCTTGTAGATATCCAGCCTGGGCCCGCAAGGGAAACCCGAGATGACCATTGCAGAAGCTTTGGATATCAAAAGCTACCAGCGGTTTCATTAGCCTTTGATCCCTCACTTCATCAAATCCTCATTTCAAAGACCCATTGCCAAAATCATTCTGCCTAGATCATCACTTGCAGTTCAATCCATTGAATCATTGATCTCGCGCATTGGATGAGAGCAAACTAGTCCAACGGATGACAACCTATGCCTAGACCCATTCCAACCCGTTTTGCGTTCAGATTTGAAAAAAACGACAATTCAAGTTGCCTTCAAGCTCAACATTTGCTGATTCCCGGTCGGATCCGAACTACCCGAGCAACAGTAGCAATTCGAGCTGTGTAGGATTAGAATTCCACGATTCTCATCTCGCGCTATGTTTTTGTTCTTCTCGTTATTCTCGCTGTTCTCGCAGCATTCTCTGCAAGGTTGCAAGGAGACACACTGTTGGACTGGATGACAAATCGTGAAGAATGTGAAGAGACTGTGCTCAAAGCCGGCAGGTGAAGTTTGACTGCTAGACAATCAAATACTGAAGGTTTGTCCGTTTGTCCGCATGTTTCTAAAGTGAAAGGCTTGAGATCATTTCAGGACAGGGGATAACGTTCTGCTTGATGATGTTTACATGTTGCGGAAACAGGGGGCTGGGTTCTTTCACTTTGGTGTTGTACAGTTGAAGATCAGATCAAGCAGCACTTCAGATGGGCAAAGAGTATTTGTCGCCATCGGCCAGAGAAGGGTGATGACGCCGATGGAGGATGATGGAGCTTGATATCCTTAGAGGCAGTGCTATGGTAGGTGTGCCGTCGCACGAGAGTTTTCTTCAAGATGTTTCGACATGCTTAGAGCCTCAAGATATTCTTTCCCAACTTTCTGTACACCACCACTACAGCTATTACAGTCCATCCGATTTTATGCTGTGTTTATTGAGGTGACTCGGTGATTCTTGAAGTTTTGCAGAGTCCATGACCCTGGTGCCTCAAAAGACCTCAAGTGCGCATGTAGGCTGAGCTGATGGTGTTTTTCAGGTACACTTGGATCTTGCTTTGTCGAACCATGTCCAACCCATGACAGCTGGAAGGTTGTTTGTCAACGATGCCTTTCAAACTTTTTTGCGGTCGCATTGCAGAACAAAAGACTATCAGGGGTTGACACTAAGATGTGAGCCTTACTAGGGTCCCAGGGTGCTAATTCAGATTCTGTGTCCATCAAATGATTTGATACTGGCACCACATGTCACTGATTTGATATTGACATCGTGTATAATATAAATAGATGCCCGCTCCACAATCATGCGTAGAGGCCTTGCTTATTGAATCTGGGCTTTCTTTGCCATATGCCTTCCGTTACAAAAAGCCGGGCTTTTTGCCTCGGACCCCGCTCCCGCCCCTCGAATGAGCCGTACAACTTTTCATGTGAGATGGCACCGTACGTTGAAATCTGTTATGCGTATTCAGGGTGACCGGGGGGCGTCTCAGCCCAAAATTTTGTAGCAGGGCGTTGGCGGGACAGGGGCAAATTTTGCGGATTGATTGCTTGTCCATACTGAACAGGCCTCTGCCCATACTCCCAGAAAAAACAGAAGAACAAGAGATGGGGATGTTTTCTTCTTAACGGTAGCCTTGGAGTGGCCCGAAGTGTCTATCTCCAAACTTCCAGGTTGGTGTCCTTCATTTCGCCATTGGGGCTGCCCTAGCGCTGCCTGATATCACTCGCAGAAGATGGTGTGAAAGGTGCACTTGGCAGAGGTACCTGACATAACCCCCGTTCGAGGTAGAAAACCCTTGCAGCCATGCAAGGCACATTGACGCCTTAAAAGGCGAATCTTTCTTGCTGGACAAGCGGCANGTCGCACGAGAGTTTTCTTCAAGATGTTTCGACATGCTTAGAGCCTCAAAATATTCTTTCCCAACCTTCTGTACACCACCACTACAGCTAGTACAGTCCATCGGATTTTATGCTGTGTTTATTGCGGTGACTCGGTGACTCTTGAAATTTTGCAGAGTCCATGACCGTGGTGCCTCAAAAGACCTCAAGTGCGCATGTAGGCTGAGCTGATGGTGTTTTTCAGGTACACTTGGATCTTGCTTTGTCGAACCATGTCGAACCCATGACAGCTGGAAGGTTGTTTGTCAACGATGCCTTTCAAACTTTTTTGCGGTCGCATTGCAGAACAAAAGACTATCAGGGGTTGACACTAAGATGTGAGCCTTACTAGGGTCCCAGGGTGCAAATTCAGATTCTGTGTCCATCAAATGATTTGATACTGGCACCTCATGTCACTGATTTGATATTCACATCGTGTATAATAAATAGATGCCCGCTCCACAATCATGCGTAGAGGCCTTGCTTATTGAATCTGGGCTTTCTTTGCCATATGCCTTCCGTTACAAAAAGCCGGGCTTTTTGCCTCGGACCCCGATGTAAAATCACTACAGTGCAGGCACTGCATGCTGCCGTACCGCCACCAATGCCACAAAATGAAAATAGTTGCGTGATATCATGATACAAACATTTGTGGAAAAGCCAAGCAAGCAGCTTGCTATGACTTGCCATTCTGAACATTGTCCGCAAGAAAAACAGCAGAACAGCAACATGATGCAACATCTCGCTTTGGTTTTCTCCTAAATCTACATGAGCTGTCGCCAAAATTCAATCGTTGCAAAAGGGGGGGGAATCAAAGTCCTGGAGGAAAACTTAGTCAACGTATGTCGGAGTCAATGCGCTTGATCAAATCACGACGGATGACAGTCGATAGCAATTCTTCACAGCATATAGATTTACATAGATATTCTCAATCATCATGGCAGTTGGTTTATTCCTGGAAGATCAGTCCTTGATGTCGGAACAGTTTCATAATTTGATGATTGAATCTAGCAGGGGCAAGCGGGTCGGAATTCCTCGTCGTTCAAGTGCTGTGTAGCGGCAGGAGATTTTTCGCCAAAGTGAACTAGCATAGTGGCATAGTTGTCACGCTTT